>WNWK01005928.1:0-105720 GCA_009830355.1 Cherax destructor
TTATTATTATTATTATTATTATTATTATTATTATTATTATTATTATTATTATTATTATTATTATTATTATTATTATTATTATTATAGGAGAATATAAACTTGACTCACCATGGGGATACAATCAATATAGGAGAACAAACTTGACTCACTATGGGGATACACTCAGCACAGAACAAACTTGACTCACCATGGGGATACAATCAGTAGAGAACAAACATGACTCAACATGAAGGATACAATCAGTATAGGAGAATATAAACTTGACTCACCATGGGGATACAATCAGTGTAAGTAAACATAGACTTGCACTTGTCATCAACACTGAGGTGGTAGAGTACTGCTAACACTGCCTGCTGGTGACGCTCCTCACCTGAAACATATTCAATGACATCAGTGACTGTACAACTAAACACAAAAATAATGAACTGCTGACATAGGTGAGGAGGAACAACAATGTGATCCACAGGACCAGTTCAACACACTAGGTTCATTGTCTGAACATTAAAACAAGTAAGACACATATGGAACTTCAGAACTTTTTATTGACAAAACTTTTCATCTGCGCTACAGGCTTCATCAGTTGAATACAACGATGAATCACACTCCTGAAAACATCAGCAATGGTGGCAGACAAAGTAGATGAAGTGGAGATGTAGTGTGATGTCACCCTAGGTGCAAGATGATCAGTCACTTAGCTAAGTGACTGATCACCTTGCACCTAGAGTGATAGACTGATGACATCAAACTCCCTCTCCACTTTGTCTACTTCGTCTTCCACCAATGGTGTCTCCACAAGTGTAATTTATCTCTGCATTCAACTGATGAAGCTGCAGTGCAGGAAAACATTTTAAATCTAAATCTTGGGTAGCTTTTGGAATGACTTGGAGCAATATTTGAGGAATTAGATTTGTGAAGGTTTTGCCAAGTATGGGCCTTTAGGCCTGCTGCAGTGTTCCTCCATTCTTATGTTCTTATGTTACAGCTGTTGGTTAAAACTTTACATTATACCTCCATACATACAATACTCATCCATCACAATTATACCTCCATACATACAATACCCATCCATCACCATTATACCTCCATATATACAATACCCATCCATCACCCTTATACCTCCATACATACAATGCTCATCCATCACCATTATGCCTCCATACATACAATACCCATCCATCACCATTATGCCTCCATACATACAAGTTTGGCCTCAATAATAATAATAATAATAATAATTCTCCATGGGGAAGTGGAATAGAATTCTTCCTCCTTAAGCCATGCGTGTCGTAAGAGGTGACTAAAATGCCGGGAGCAAGGGGCTAGTAACCCCTTCTCCTGCATACATTACTAAAGTTAAAAAGAGAAACTTTGTTTTTCATTTTGGGTCACCCTGCTTCGGTGGGATACAGCCGGTTTGTTGAAAGAAAGAATAATAATAATAAGGGCATGTCTCTATAATACAGTAAGTTAGGTTCCAGACTACTACAATAAAGCAGATCACAGCCTTTTTTTCATTTGCCAGTGAATATAAAAGCCTAAAACCATATTTACACTATCATTTATTAAGTGACTGAACCTTTTAGAAGAGGTAATTATTGAAGGAAGGCTAAATGGCATAGTGGAGCTTCATCATCTGAGACTTCAACTCGCTCAATTCAGCTCAAAGTCAGCTGTATCACCAAAAATAATGAATGTGAATATACTAACAGACAAGCGCCATATTAGCAAAGCACCATAAAGCAAGCGCCACATTAGCGAGGTATGTCTGTAATAATAACCATCATCCTCATGAAGGCAGTAGGGTACTTACAGATAAGAGCGACCAACTTGGGCAGGAGACCCACTTTAATAATCTTGCCTCTCATGCCAGCATCAAATGACAAGTTCAGCAGCAACCGCACCGTCACATTCACCAGGTCACTGTTGTTCGTGCTCACCAGGCGACTCACTTTCTCCACAATGTTCAGATCGGCCTGAGAAGCATGCATATGCAAAGATAATGCTCAGATCAGCCTGAAGACATTGTATTACAAAATAATGCTCAAACAGCCTGGTGACAAAGCATTTACAAAAATAATGTTGAGATCAATCTAGTGACAATGCATTTACGAGAATAATGTTGAAATCAGCCTGGGAACAGTTCATATTTTGTGAAGGGATTCAGGGAAACCAGTTAGCAGGACTTGAGTCCTGGAAATGGGAAGTACAATGCCTGCACTTTAAAAGAGGGGTTTGGGATATTGGCAGTTTGGAGGGACATCTAAACTGTTGTATCTGAGCGCCTCTGCAAAGACTAATTGTGTATGAGTGTTGGTGAAAGTGTTAAATGATGACGAAAGTTTTTTTTCTTTCTTTTTGGGTCACCCTGCCTCGGTGGGAAACAGCCGATGTGTTAAAAAAAATATATATAGAATCATGAAAAAATAGAGCAAAAAATAATGAAAAACTGTAATAATACTGAGAGAGTAAAGTTAATACCTAATAAACTTATTATCCCCATAATGTTAATAAAGTTTAACAATACACTAATAACCCACTTAGTATTAATAAAGCATCAACTATAACTAACAGAGCAAATAAAGTTAAAATGGTAACTTACCATATCATCTTTATTTTCCATATAGACGGAGAGTTTTTTAAGGAACGAGACAACCAATAAGAGCAGATCTGTGGAGTCGCGCTCCAGCATGCGCACGAGAAGACCAACTATATTCTTCCTGCGCATCTTTTCCTCAACGCGCACATCTTCGGCAATGTTTAAGAGAAGGTATGTGCACACTCGAAGTACCTGGTCAATAAAGTTATATAAGAAAAGGTATGTGCACAGGTATGTGTAAAGGTAGAAAGTTGAAAGTGAACATAGATAAGAGTAAGGTGATGAGGGTATCAAATGATTTAAATAAAGAAAAATTGGATATCACATTGGAGAGAGGGATTATGGAAGAAGTAAATGTTTTCAGATATTTGGGAGTTGACTTGTCAGTGGATGGATTTATGAAGGATTAGGTTAACCATAGAATTGATGAAGGAAAAAAGGTCAGTTGTGCATTGAGGTATCTGTGGAGACAAAAAATGTTATCCATGGAGGCAAAGAAGGGAATGTATGAAAGTATAGTGCTACCAACACTCTTATATGGGTGTGAAGCATGGGCTGCAAATGATGCAGCGAGGAGGCGGCTGGAGGCAGTGGAGATGTCCTGTCTAAGGGCCATGTGTGGTGTAAATATTATGCAGAAAATTCAGTGTGTGGAAATTAGGAGGAGGTGTGGAGTTACTAAAAGTATTAGTCAGAGGGCTGAAGAGGGGTTGTTGAGGGGGTTTGTTCATTTAGAGAGAATGGATCAAAGTAGAATGACTTGGAGAGCGTATAAATCTGTAGGGGAAGGACGGCGTGGTAGGGGTCATCCTCGAAAAGGTTGGAGGGAGGGGTAAAGGAGGTTTTGTGGGCGAGGGGCTTGGACTTCCAGCAAGCATGTGTGAGCGTGTTAGATGGGAGTGAATGGAGATGAATGGTTTTTGGGACGTGACGAGCTGTTGGAGTGTGAGCAGGGTAATATTTTGTGAAGGGATTCAGGAAAACCAGTTAATTGATTTAGCTGGACTTGAGTCCTGGAAATGGGAAGTACAATGCCTGCACTTTAAAGGGGGGGTCTGGGATAGTGACAGTTGGGAGGGACTTATTCTCAGCTGTCGTATCTGAGCTCCTCTACAAAGACAGTGATTATGTATGAATGTGGTGAAAGTGTTGAATGATGATGAAAGTATTTTCTTTTTGGGGATTTTCTTTCTTTTTGGGTCACCCTGCCTCGCTGGGAGACGGCCGACTTGTTGAAAAAAAAAAAAAAAACACTTAGAAAAATGTGCTCTTTATTTCTATAAAAAACATTTTTTTTTTTTTCAAAATATTCGGGGCACTGGCGTAGTAAACGTATATACATGTATACGTTTGGACCGTTTACGGGTTAAGGTGATTAGTCATTGTAGATCCCCAAGCACAAATACCATAGATAAGTTAAGGGTAGATTAGAGATTCATACGGTGTAAGTAGTGCCATTTGGGGTATATAGTACCTTATCTTAGATAGGATGCCTACTGTTTTGAAGACCTTCTTGGCTGTATGTTGGATATAAGTATGAAATCTAAGGTTGCAGTCAAGGTGAAGACTTAAAAATTTGCCCTCAGTGTGTCTCCTAATGGGGAAACTATTAATCTTATCCCTCAGGATGCCACCCACAACAGTCAACTAACACCCACATACAGTTGGGCGGCCAGTGAATGTAGCAGACATAACTATGTCAGATTTCACTGATTAAGGCGACTTCATCAGGCTCCCATTTGACTGTCTTTACAAGAGTGAAATATGTCTGATAAATAGGACTGGCTGGTAGACTAACAATAACTTACCTGATCTTGTTTCTCCACAACAGTCTGGTACTTTTTAAGATTGCGTTCATAGTCCTGCTGCAGCTTGGCTGGATCAATAGCCAATTCTCCACCTTTCTTCCTCTTGGTCAATTGTTCACGGTACTGATCTGTCCGTTGCAACTCCCCATCAATAATGTCCATGCACAGCGACCCAATCTAAGGAAATGTAAATAATGTCAGCCAACTTACTTCACTACCAACTTTCAAAAAGAAAAATATGATATACAAAAACGTTTCTGAAGAAATTAATGGATGACAGAACTGCAAGAGACTCTCTTATTACACAGTCTTGTATTGCAAGATTTCTTAAAAATAAATACGTACAGTGGTACCTCGGTTAACGATGGTCCCCAAACTCGCCCTTTTATGTAAGTTTATTTTTATAAATGCTTTTGTAAGTGTATTTTTGGGGGTCTAAAAAGACTAGTCTATTTTACATTATTCCTTATGGGGATAAATTCATTTGGTAATGGCACTTGAACAGCATTCTGGAACGAAAAAATATCGTTAACCGAGGTACCACTGTATACTGTACATTCAAAAACATTATACACAAGCACAGTATAATAATTTAAAATGAACATAGTATGCACAACATTTTGAGCAAATTTAGACAAAGACTAAAATTACTGGGTGTGAAGCGGAAACCTGTAATTGTTTTACATGATGGTAGGATTGCTGGTGTCATTTTTTATCTCAAACACGTGGAATACCAGGTATATCTTGCTACTTCTACTTACACTTGGGTCACAATACACATGCATGTTCACGCATATACATATACACCCAGATGAGTTTTCTTTGGTTTTCTTAATAGTTCTTGTTCTCTATTTCCTCTTATCTCCATGGGGAAGTGGAAAAGAATTCTTCCTCTGTAAGCCATGTGTGTTGTAAGAGGTGAATAAATGCTGGGAGCAAGGGGCTAGTAACCCCTTCTCCTGTATAAATTACTAAATTTTAAAAAGAAAAAAACTTTTTTTTTTCTTTTTAGGTCACCCTGTCTCAGTGGGATATACAAATACAATTTTATTTCTTTGCTCATGTACATGGGTTTACATTACAATCATAAATTGAGGTGCAAGGAGAGCCTCTGGCATGTCTTGGCATTAAGGGCAGCTTAATCTAATGGCTTATAGACTATGAACATAATATTGGAGTAACTGAGTGAGTTTGAATTGGTAGATCGTTCAAATTATGGCTACTTTGTTGAAAAAAAATTGCTTTGGTGTTGGATTCTTAAGCTTTGTGATTGTTTTTAATGTAAATTCTCTAATTCTAAGTAGGCTGTGTAATGGAGACAAATATATTGTGTAAGTAAGTAAGTTTATTCAGGTATACACAAATACAGTTACATAGATTATCATACATAGCAGCATATGTGTAGAGAACCTAGGATAACCCAAAAAAGTCAGACAGAGTGACTTATTTCCATTGGGCCTGGAAGAAAAAGCTTTTGCTTGATAACTCCACAGAAAAGAGGTAATCAAACATAACTCAACTTAACATAGATTAGAAGTTAAATTTTAGGATAGATGAAGTTGAGTTAATTAGGTTATGTTTATCATAAATTAGCTTTTGCTCCATTTGCACAAAACATAACTTGCCTAATTGCACACTCCATCAAGTACTGGAGAAATTGCATAATCGAAAAAACAGCAGTAAGTATCAGTTAAATTACTTAATATGTACTAGAAAAACTACATACAGTGGTACCCCGGTTTACGATGGTCCCCAAACTCACCCTTTTATGTAAGTTTATTTTTTTAAATGCTTTTGTAAGTGTAATTTTGGGGGTCTAAAAGGACTAGTCTATTTTACAACATTTCTTAAGGAGATAAATTCGTTTGGTAATGGCACTTGAACAGCATTCTGGAATGAAAAAATATCGTAAACCGGGGTACCACTGTATTTGTGAAGTTGTTTATACTTCTGTCTCTCACACAAGATATCACTTCTGGCTCTCATACAAGATATCACTTCTGGCTCTCATACAAGATATCACTTCTGGCTCTCATACAAGATATCACTTCTGGTTCTCATACAAGATATCACTTCTGGTTCTCATACAAGATATCACTTCTGGCTCTCATACAAGATATCACTTCTGGCTCTCATACAAGATATCACTTCTGGCTCTCATACAAGATATCACTTCTGGCTCTCATACAAGATATCACTTCTGGCTCTCATACAAGATATCACTTCTGGCTCTCATACAAGATATCACTTTTGGCTCTCATACAAGATATCACTTCTGGCTCTCATACAAGATATCACTTCTGGCTCTCATACAAGATATCACTTCTGTCTCTCATACAAGATATCATTTCTGATTCTCATACAAGATATCACTTCTGGCTCTCATACAAGATATCACTTCTGGTTCTCATACAAGATATCAACTGCATGTAAAAAATAACAAGTCAAAATATAAATTACAAGATTATTTATTAAAATTAAGATTGTAAATAACAGGTAAAAAAAAGTTTGAATGAAACAAGTGTTTGAAATTACATTAAAATATTGGTGTCTGGGAGAAACATGGTGCAAATATGAATGCACTAGATAAAACACTCAACATTTTCAGTTTTGTAATTCATAACAATTGTTTATGTTATCTAGTATGTATAGGTTATTACACATTTTTGGTCATTTTATTTGCATTGGGTTTCTGTAAAGATTCAGACAAATATGCCATGGGCTGTTGCAGCAAGACAGTGGAAATGTCATGTTTGAGAGCAATGTGAATACTGTGCAAAAAAATCATAGTAGTAATTAGAGGAGAGTATGATGTCCTAAACACAGGTCAGAGCGCTGAGGAGTACTGAGGTGCTTTCACCATTTAGAGAAACTGCACCATAAATTTGCTCTGAGAGAAGGTACATAAATTTCCTATGACATAAGGCCTAGCTAATAATGTACTTCTTTTCACTGTCATTTGTCTTGTCAATTGATATAAGCAAGCCATTTGTGAGCCATGGGCTGTTTAGCTTTTTTATAATTATTTGTTTAGATTTTTTTAAAAATAGGAGAGAAGGGTTATTAAATGAAGAGTTAGAGGTATCAAGAAGATAATGAGAATATTCTGAGGAATTGTTAAATGTTGATGAAGATAGGGACGCTGTGATTTCATGTATAGGGCAGGAAGGAATAACATTGTTGGAGTGAGGAAGAGCCAGCTGTGAGTGTGGGGGATGGTTGCATGGGGCAGTAGGTAGAATGAAAGGGGGTAAAGCAGCTGGGAATGATGGGATAGATAGAAATGTTAAAAGCAGGTGGGGATATAGTTCTGGAGTGGTTAGTGCTTTTATTTAATAAATATAAGTAAATATAAGTAAAAAGAAAGAAAGTTGAAAGTGAACATAGATAAGAGTAAGGTGATGAGGGTATCAAACGATTTAAATAAAGAAAAATTGGATATTACATTGGAGAGAGGGATTATGGAAGAAGTAAATGTTTTCAGATATTTGGGAGTTGACTTGTCAGCGGATGGGTTTATGAAGGATGAGGTTAACCATAGAATTGATGAAGGAAAAAAGGTGAGTGGTGCATCGAGGTATCTGTGGAGACAAAAAACGTTATCCATGTAGGCAAAGAAGGGAATGTACGAAAGTATAGTGGTACCAACACTCTTATATGGGTGTGAAGCATGGGTTGCAAATGCTGCAGCGAGGAGGAGGCAGGAGGCAGTGGAGATGTCCTGTCTAAGGGCAATGTGTGGTGTAAATATTATGCAGAAAATTCGGAGTGTGAAAATTAGGAGGAAGTGTGGAGTTACTAAAAGTATTTGTCAGAGGGCTGAAGAGGGGTTGTTGAGGTGGTTTGGTCATTTAGAGAGAATGGATCAAAGTAGAATGACTTGGAGAGCGTATAAATCTGTAGGGAAAGGAAGGCGGGGTAGGGGTCGTCCTCGAAAAGGCTGGAGGGAGGGGGTAAAGGAGGTTTTGTGGGCAAGGGGCTTGGACTTCCAGCAAGCATGTGTGAGCGTGTTAGATAGGAGTGAATGGAGATGAATGGTTTTTGGGACCTGACGAGCTGTTGGAGTGCGAGCAGGGTAACATTTTGTGAAGGGATTCAGGGAAACCAATTAATTGATTTAGTTGGACTTGAGTCCTGGAAATGGGAAGTACAATGCCTGCACTTTAAAGGAGGGGTCTGGGATAGTGACAGTTGGGAGGGACTTATTCTCAGCTGTCATATCTGAGCGCCTCTGCAAAGACAGTGATTATGTATGAGTGAGGTGAAAGTGTTGAATGATGATGAAAGTATTTTCTTTTTGGGGATTTTCTTTTTTTTTGGGTCACACAAATACAGTTACATAGATAAAAATACATAGCAGCATATCCGTAAAGAACCTAGGATAACCCAAAAAAGTCAGTGACTTATTTCCATTGGGGTCCTTTTATTTCCATTGGGGTCCTTTGTATGGAAGAATGTAAGGTACCTAGGGACTGGCATAGAGCATGCATAGTTCCTTTGTATAAAGGCAAAGGGGACAAAGGAGAGTGCAAAAATTATAAGGAAATACGTAAGTCAGCTGAGTTCTATATGGGGAAGTGGAACAGAATTCTTCCTCCATAAGCCATGCATGTCATAAAAGGCGACTAAAATGCCGGGAGCAAGGGGCTAGTAACCTCTTCTCCTGTATATATTACTAAAGTTAAAATGAGAAACTTATGTTTTTGTTTTTGGGCCACCCTGCCTCGGTGGGATGCGGCCAGTGCATTGAAAGAAGAAGAAAGAAGTCTGTTGAGTATACTTGGTAAAGTGTATGGTAGAGTTATTATTGAAAGAATTAAGAGTAAGACAGAGAGTAGGATACAAGATGAACAAACCAGATACACTCATAAGAATGTTTGCACACACGTGAGGGACAAAGGGGTTGGATATTAAGTACTGAACGTTTGCAGAGAATTTTGAAAATTTCCAGAGAATTTTGAAAATTTCCAGAGAATTTAGCTGGAAATTTTGTAAATTCTCTGGAAATTTCAAAATTCTCTGGAAATTTTGTAAATTCTCTGGAAATTTTGTAAATTCTCTGGAAATTTTGTAAATTCTCTGGAAATTTTGTAAATTCTCTGGAAATTTTGTAAATTCTCTGGAAATTTTGTAAATTCTCTGGAAATTTTGTAAATTCTCTGGAAATTTTCTAAATTCTCTGGAAATTTTCTAAATTCTCTGGAAATTTTCTAAATTCTCTGGAAATTTTCTAAATTCTCTGCAAACGTTCAGTACTTAATATCCAACCCCTTTGTCCCTCACGTGTGTGCAAACATTCTTATGAGTGTATCTGGTTTGTTCATCTTCTATCCTACTCTCTGTCTTACTCTTAATTCTTTCAATAATAACTCTACCATACACTTTACCAGGTATACTCAACAGAAGGGTATACTCAACAGAAGGGTATGGGGTGTGTAGACCAGGTGTTTACAGTGAAACATATAGGTGAAAAGTATTTAGATAAGGGTAAAGAGGTTTTGGTGGCATTTATGGATTTGGAAAAGGTGTATGACAGGGTGGATAGGGGGGCAATGTGGCAGATGTTGCAGGTGTATGGAATAGGAGATAGGTTCCTGAAAGCAGTGAAGAGCTTTTACGAGGATAGTGAGGCCCAGGTTAGAGTATGTAGGAGAGAGGGAGATTATTTCCCAGTAAAAGTAGGCCTTAGACAAAGATGTGCGATGTCACCGTTGTTGTTCAATATATTTATAGATGGGGGTGTAAGAGAAGTGAATGTGTGGGTGTTGGCAAGAGGTGTGGGGTTTAAAGATAAAGAATCTAACACAAAGTGGGAGTTGTCACAGTTGCTCTTTGCTGATGTCACTGTGCTTTTGGGAGATTCTGAAGAGAAGTTGCAGAGGTTGGTGGATGAGTTTTGTAGGGTATGTAAAAGAATATGGGAAAGAGTAAAGTGATGAGAATAACAAAAAAATTAGGTAACAAAAGATTGGATATCAGATTAGAGGGAGAGAGTATGGAGATGAATGCATTTAGATATTTAGGAGTGGATGTGTCAGCAGATGGGTCTATGAAAAATGAGGTGAATCATAGAATTGACAAGGTGAAAAAGGTGAGTGGTGCACTAAGGAGTCTGTGGAGACAAAGAACTTTGTCCATGGAAGTAAAGAGTGGAATGTATGAGAGTATAGTTATACCAACGCTCTTATATGGGTGTGAAACATGGGTGGTGAATGTTGCAACAAGGAGAAGGCTGGAGGCAGTGGAGATGTTGTGTCTGAAGGCAATGTGTGGTGTGAATATAATGCAGAGAATTCGTAGTTTGGAAATTAGGAGGAGGTGTGGGATTACCAAAACTATTATCCAGAGGGCTGAGGAGGGGTTGTTGAGGAGGTTCAGACATGTAGAGAGGATGGAACAAAATAGAATGACTTCAAATGTATAAATCTGTAGTGGAGGGAAGGCGGGGTAGGGGTCAGCCTAGAAAAGGTTGGAGGGAGGGGGTATAGGAGGTTTTGTGTGCAAGGGGCTTGGACTTCCAGCAATGATGCATGAGCATGTTGGATAGGAGCGAATGGAGACAAACGGTTTTTAGGCCTTAACGTGCTGTTGGAGTGTGAACAAGGTAACATTTATGAAGGGATTCAGGGAAACCGGCAAACCGAACTTGACTTGAGTCCTGGAGAAGGGAAGTACAGTGCCTGCACTCTTAAGGAGGGGTGTTAATGTTGCAGTTTTATAACTGTAGTGTAAGTGCACCTCTGGCAAGACAGTAATGGAGTGAATGATGATGAAAGTTGTTCTTTTTCGGGCCACCCTGCTTTGGTTGGAAACAGCAGGTGTGTTAATAAAAAAAATAATAAATTTAGATTTTTGTTGGTAATAAATATTGTAGTGATGTTGTGCAAATTGTGTGCACCAGTTTATATCATCAAGACTCAGTGCCCTTACCAATTTACAAGTTCGATGGCATCACTGAAGATGTTAACTGAAGCATCAATGTGGAGTCTGACAAAAAAAAATTTTATTTCTAGTATCTTTGTAATGCTAATTATAAGAAAAGTAGGGTAGTGGTTGACTGTGCTATTCTTAATTATACATCCATTTTGGAGTCCAGCTATGATCAAGGAAAGAAGTTGATGTCTTGGTGATACTAGTAGATGTAGTGAGAGTATTAGCAGGCAAAAATACATACTACTGAGTGTAGTGAGAGTATCAACAGGCAAGAATACACACTAATGAGAGTATTGGCAGCCAAAAATGCATACCACTGGGTGTAGATAGAGTACAGTAGAGAATCCATTATCCAAAATTCCAAAATCCAAAAAACCTTCAAACTCTGAAAACCTTCAAAATCCAAAAACCATAAGTTTTCAAGTGTTGACATGGTGCACCACAAATGGATCATTCAGTGCAACAAGTGATGGAGGCTCGATCCTCTGTCTATTGAGCTTCATATTTATATTAGTGCCAGTTTGTTGTCAGCAGAAATTACTCCCTGATTACTGCTTGTTTTGTGCTCTGTGGTGTGAAGATATTGTTGAAAATGTCGAAAAGACCTATGGGTAACAGTGAAAAGAAAAAGAGGAAGCATTTATGTTTATCTTTATCACAAAGTCAAGATGTTGTAAAAACTTGAGTGGTGTAAGTGTGAAGCGTCTGACTGAGAAGTCTGCCGGAACAATCACTATCTATGACCTAAAGAAACAGAAAGACAAATTGTTGAAGTTCTATTTTAAAAGTGAGGAACAAAGTTAATGAAAAATAGAAAAACACTGCATAGAGGGAACAATGAAGATCTCAGTCATGTATTGATGGAGTGGATTCCTCAGTGTCGGAGTGAGCATATACTGTACTGCTTAACGGAATGCTGATCATGAAACAAAAATCTATCATGACAACCTGAATGGATGGTTACAAAAATTTAAGAAAAGGCATGGCATTAAATATTTAAAGATGAATGGTGATAAAGCATCTGCTGATCACAGAGCAGCAGAGAAATTCATTGATGTGTCTGCCAAGACTGTTGCTGATCAAAATCTAAAGGCAGAACAAGTCTACAATGCTGATGAGACATCGCTGTTCTGGAGTTATTGCCCCAGAAAAACATTGACTACATCTGATGAGAGAGCTCCTACAGGAGTTAAGGATGCCAAAGACAGATTATCTGTGCTGAGATGTACTAATGCAGCAGGCACATAGAAGTGTAAACTTGCTGTGGTAGGCAAAAGCTTGTGTGCTCACTGTGAAATGCCTGAAATACTAGTTGTGAATCAAAGTGATCCTGATGATAATAGTGATGATGAAGATGACATTATTAACAGTGGAAAAGGTGCCAACAGATTTTTTTCAACAAGTCGGCCATCTCCCACTGAGGCAGAGTGACAGATATATATAGTAAAATTGTGTAATGGATTTAATGAAGAACTAGAGCAGCATGCATTCATAATAGAACAAGAAATCATGTCAGTGTAAAAATCAGAGAGAGACTGCTATGACAAAACCATTGTTATTGAGGCAGATGACACTGGAAGAAACATTAAAAAAACGTCGTCCAGCACAGTGCTTCCTCATCCCTAGAACATCCACTTCCAGGTCCAACAGCTGCTTCTGATGTTCCTCCTCAAAGTGATGTCATCAATGATGTACTCTCTCCCTCAAGTTTCTCAGACCTGCCTGGTGTAGGTGTAGTGTCTGGTCATGCATTTATCTTCTTTTTGTAAACGATGATCATAATTATTAGTACAATACAGTACAGTGGACACTCAGTTTTCATCGAAAATTCTTTCCAGAATGCTGTTTGAGTGCCGTTACCAAATTAATTTGTTCCCATAAGGATGAATGCAAATTAGATAAGTCGTTTCAGACCCCCAAAAATACACTTACAAAAGCACTTACAAAAATACACTTACACAATTGTTCGAGTTAGGAGCTGTACGAAAACCGAGGGTCCACTGTACAGTGGACCCCCGAGTTTCGTAAAAACTTCACTCCTGAAGTCTGCTCAAGTGCCATTACCGAACGAATTTACTCCCTTAAGGAAAAATGTCACGTAGGTTAGTCTATTTCAGACCCCCAAAAATACTTTTCCACAAGCACTTACAATATTATACTTACATAAATGTACGATTTCCGGGGTTTACGAAACTCGGGGGTCCACTGTACCTTGTTTAGACTTGGGTCCCATCCCCAAGCTGTCCCATTTTATAGATGCAAATATACAAATATTCCAAAATCCAAAAAAATCCAAAATCCAAAACACTTCCAGTCCCATGTATTTCAGATAAAGAATTCTCAACTGTATCAGCAGGCAAGAATACATACTAGTGGGTGCAGTGAGAGTATTAGCAGGCAATAATACATACTAGTGGGTGTAGTGAGTGTATTAGCAGGCAATAATACATACTAGTGGGTACAGTGAAAGTATTAGCAGGCAAGAATACATACTAATGGGTATAGTGAGAGTATCAGCAGGCAAGAATACATACTAGTGGGTGTAGTGAGAGTATTCTTCCCTGCTAATACTCTCACTACACCCACTAATATGTATTCTTGCTATTTATAAAGTTTAACACTTGAGGGTTATTTGGTTGGTAAAGATTTATGTTGAAGTCATCAGCAGTTACAGTAAACCTTTAATACAGTGGTACCTCGACTTACGATGGTCCCCAAACTCACCCTTTTATGTAAGTTTATTTTTTTAAATGCTTTTGTAAGTGTAATTTTGGGGGTCTAAAAGGACTAGTCTATTTTACAACATTTCTTAAGGAGATAAATTCGTTTGGTAATGGCACTTGAACAGCATTCTGGAATGAAAAAATATCGTAAGTCGAGGTACCACTGTATAATGTGTGCTGTGAATATTATGCAGAGAATTCGTAGCTTGGAGATTAGAAGAAGGTGCAGGGTTACTAAAAGTATTATCCAGAGGGCTGCAGAGGGGTTGTTGAGGTGGTTCACACATTCAGAGAGGATGAAACAAAATAGGATGACTTGGGGCACATAAATCTGTAGTGGAAATAAGAAGGGGTAGGGGTCAGCCTAGGAAAGGTTGGAGGGAGGGGGTAAAAGAGGTTTTGTGTGTGAGGGGCTAAGACATCCAGCAAACACATGTGAGCATGTTAGATAGGAGTGGAGGCAAGTGGTTTTATTACTCAATGTGCTACTGGAGTGTGAGCAAAGTAACATTTATGAAGGAATTCAGGGAAACTGGTTAGCAGTACTTGAGTCCTGGAGGTGGGAAGTACAGTGCCTGCACTCTGAAGGAGGAGTGGGGATATTTGCAGTTTTAAACTGTAGTATTGGCACCCCTCTGGCAAGACAGTGATAGAGTGAGTGATGGTGAAAGTGTTTCTTCTTTTTTGGGTTACCCTGCCTTGGTGGGAAACAGCTGTGTTAAAAAAAAATTATTATATAAGGCTTTTGAAATAGGTGTTCTTTTTAACTCCTTTACTTTCAACATTTATTGTAATATATCTGTAAACTGTGTGTACAATACTATGTTAGGTATAATTATTATTATTATTCTTATAATAAAAAACGAAGTGCTAAACATGCAGTGGCGTGCAGAGGTCTGGTGATGCCCGGGGCCAACTCCTTGCTTGTATGCCCCAAAGACTCAAGTATAAGGCCTAGTACTAAGAAATATTACGAGAAAGGGAGATATTTTGAATATGTAAAAACAGATGAAACATGAAATAAACACTATTCGATTTAAATATAAATCAACCAAATTTATTAAGTTCTTTTCCCAAAATGACACCTCCTGTCAGAAAACACTTGAACAAATGACACCTGCTGTCAGAAAACACTTAAAACTACTTCACTTTTTACATCAGCTGTGAGAAATTCTTTTTCAATGTTTATTAAAGCCAGGTTGGTCAGTCGCTCCTCTGACATTCAAGACCTCAGATATGATTTTTATTAATTTCAGTTTTGAAAATGACCTTCCACAACATGTGACTGAAAATGCGATTGTAAGCAGTAATGTGTATGAAAGACACAGCATGGGAAAGACATCCCTCCCATACTGAAGTAAACACTCCACAGCATCTTTACCATCAGGGAAAATTCTATTCCCTCCAGCTTGAAGGAGCTTCACAAAATCAATTATTTCGTCATATAACTGAATGGCTGCCACATCATTATCATAATAATTTGCAGTCTGAACATTCCTTTTTTAATTTCTCTCTTGTTCATCTTCAATTACTACTGAATTCAAGTTCAGAAGAAATGAAAATCGGTCACTGAGCCCTTGAAGACGGACACTGCGGTCTTCAATTTCCGTTTTTAATCAGTTCACAATCTCTACAATTACTCTATTCATTTCTTCTTGTGCCATCAGTCCACTATCTCTTGCTGACTGTCCAGGTATTATTCTTCTCCTTATTCGTGCAATTGGTATTCCCCAATTTTCACAATATTCGTTAGCCAAATGTATTGCATTGTGGATAATATCATCATTTTTCAAATTCAAGATACAGTGGACCCCCGAGTAACGAGCAAAATTCATTCCAGAAGCCTGCTCAAGTGCCATTACTGAACGAATTTACTCCCTTAAGAAATAATGTCAAGTAGGTTAGTCCATTTCAGACCCCCAAAAATTCACTTACAAAAGCACTTACAATATTATACTTACATAATTGTACGATTTCCGGGGTGCTCTGTATGAATAAGCCCTTTCAGATCACAAGAAGCTTCATGGAACCCCATTTTCGAATCCTGCAAACGTTTTGAGACTTTCTCCATTGATGATAAAACTGGGTACCAAAAATTTAATAAAGCTATAAACGGAAACTATTGAATAGAGTTCAGTAGCGATCCTGCATCAGATTTGGTTTCCCTTGAAAATTCTCCTTCCAGCAGGTGTTGAAGGCTTGCAATAATGTTGTCACACTCTTCATGGATTACTTGCACAGCATCATGGCAGGAACTCCATCTTGTGTCACAGTCTTTTCACAGTCCAAGTGACAAATGATTTTAACACTTCCCAACGAGAAGTAGATGAAAAAAAATAAAGTTTTTTCCAGAATGCCAAAAAATGTAACAACAACAGGTTGCTGCAACCTGTTGTTGTTTACAAATTTTAGAGGTGATTCACCGCTGAAATTTCAAAATCACTATCTTATTTCCCTCTCTAATTGGATGCCCCCTTCCCCATTTGGATGCCCGGGGCCACCACCCCTTCGGCCTCCCCTCTGTAAGCCACTGTAAACATGTTAGGAATAAAGCAGAGTACAGAGATGACAGTGTGGAACACTAACCTTGAAGTGAGAGATGACAGTGTGGAACACTAACCTTGAAGTAAGAGATGACAGTGTGGAACACTCACCTTGAAGTAAGAGATGATAGTATGGAACACTCACCTTGAAGTGAGAGATGATAGTATGGAACACTCACCTTGAAGTGAGAGATGACAGTGTGGAACACTCACCTTGAAGTGAGAGACGACAGTGTGGAACAACTAACCTTGAAGTGAGAGATAACAGTGTGGAAGTTTGAGAAGACAGAGAAGCAGAAGAAGGTGTAGACGATGTTATAACTCAGGTCCAGACTCTTCTTCCAGTCTTCACGCAACACTCTCGCCAGGGCTCCTAAAACTGTCTCTGTGGGTACAACCTCAACATTTAGTACACCTAATTACTTTGCAACAAATTCCATTATAAATTAGTTTGTGTAATTACTCTTTGTGCATTTACACATTAGCTGCAGCAAACCATATATGACAAGAATTCTTCAATAGACCCCGAGTAACGTAAAAACTTCATTCCAGAAGCCTGCTCAAGTGCCATTACCGAACGAATTTACTTCCTTAAGAAATAATGTCAAGTAGGTTAGTCCATTTCAGACCCCCAAAAATACACTTACAAAAGCACTTACAATATTATACTTACATAATTGTACGATTTCCGGGGTGTTTGTTACTCGGGGGTCCACTGTACTATATTATCTCAACACACTCATTAAAAAAAAAAGTCAGTTCTTTCATTGCTTGTGTTAAGAAGTTATCTATTTAGTACAGTGGACCCTCGGTTAACGAATACCCCGGAAATCGTGCAATTATGTAAGTATAATTTTGTAAGTTCTTGTGGAAGTGTATTTTTGGGGGTCTGAAATAGACTAACCTACGTGAAATTTTTCCTTAAGGGTAAATTCGTTCGGTAATGGCACTTGAGCAGACTTCAGGAGTGAAGTTTTTACGAAACTCGGGGGTCCACTGTACACAAGAAATCCTCAGAATGCAATTTTTAATTTAGGATCATTTTTGGTGACATTTCGAAGTTCATACTAATTACACAAGCAATAATATTTTAGAATAATCTTTATTTACTATCTGAAATCCTGCAATAATTTTTTTTTAACATGCCGGCCATCTCCCACCAAGGGAGGGTGACCCAAAAAAGAAACACTTTCACCATCATTTACACAATCACTGTCTTTGCAGAGGTACCCAGATATGACAGTTTAGAGGTCACTCCAAACAGCCAATATTCCAAACCCCTCACCCAAATGACTGTAAATATAAAATTCCTAATATAGCTATTGCCTAATAAATCTTAAGTTAGTCCTAAGTTTGCCTAAGATACTCTCAAAATAGAGGAGCTTTAGTAGAAACAGTGTATCATGCCAAGACAAAACCATTCTCATTAGTACTAAATTTACTGTAATATTGTTATATGTTTTGTACTACCTCACTAATATAAATCTAATTAATCACTTTGGTTACCTAACTTTTATATCAATATGCAATAAGATATATTAAAATGTACTACTCAATAACCTGTGTCAATATAGAGTAAGAATTAGGATTAGTCTGCCCGAAATGCCTAGGCATGCTAGTAGCCTTCTTTGTAATTAATATTTTATAATATGTAAACCACACCTAGGTAACAGGTTGGCAGACAGCAACCGCCCAGGGAGGTACTACCGTCCTGCCAAGTGAGTGTAAAACGAAAGCCTGTAATTGTTTTACATGATGGTAGGATTGCTGGTGTCTTTTTTTTGTCTCATAAACATGCAAGATTTCAGGTATATCTTGTTTCTTCTACTTACACTTAGGTCACACTACACATTCATGTACAAGCACATATATACACACCCCTCTGGGATTTCTTCTATTTTCTTACTAGTTCTTGTTCTTATTTCCTCTTATCTCCATGGGGAAGTGGAACAGAATTCTTCCTCCGTAAGCCATGCATGTCGTAAGAGTCGACTAAAATGCCAGGAGCAAGGGGCTAGTAACCCCTTCTCCTGTATACATTACTGGGGTTAAAGGGAGAAATTTTGTTTTTCTCTTTGGGCCACCCCGCCTTGGTGGGAAACGGCCGATTTATTGAAAGAAGAAGAATGTAAACCACACATTGTAAGCTTAGCAAGGAAATCAACATTTTCATTTTCATTGACTTCCCATTTCCAGGACTCATGTCTGGCTAACCAGTTTCCCTGAATCCCTTCACAAAATATTACCCTGCTCACACTCAACAGCTCGTCAGGTCCCAAAAACAATTTGTCTCCATTCGCTCCTATTGAACATGCTCACACATGCCTACTGCATGTCCAGGCCCCTTGCACACAAAACTTTTTACCCCCTCCATCCTTTCCTAGGATGACCCCTACCACTCCACCCCTCCACTACAGATTTATACACCCTCCAAGTCATTCTATTTTGCTCCATCCTCTCTAAATGACCAAACCACCTCAATAACCCCTCTTCAGCCCTCTGAATAATACTTTTTGTAACTCCACACCACCTAAATTCCACACTACAAATTCTCTGCATAATACTTACACCACACATTGCCCTTAGACACATCTCCACTGCCTCCAGCCTCCTCCTCGCTGCAGCATTTACAACCCATGCTTCACACCCATATAAGAGTGTTGGTACCACTATATTCTCATACATTCCCTTCTTTGCCTCCATGGATAACGTTTTTTTTGTCTCCACAGACACCTCAATGCACCACTCACCTTTTTTCCTTTATTAATTCTATGGTTAACCTCATCCTTCATAAACCCATCTGAAATATCTGAAAACATTCACTTCTTCCATACTCCCTCCCCGCCAATGCGATTTCCAGTTTTTCTTTACCTAACTCATTTGATACTCTCATCACCTTACTCTTATCTATGTTCACTTTCAACTTTCTTTCTTTCTTTACACATCCTCCCAAACTCATCCACTAATCTTTGCAATTTCTCTTTAGAATGAACATATCAAACAAACCTGAAAACACAACTTGTAAACATGTGTCACCTAATTTACCATTCTGACAGAGTTCTTCCAAATAATCCGGGTTCCTGGCAAGTTGAAGAATAAGAGACGCTCCTCGCACTTTCTCAGTCATGTCTTCATATAACATTTCCATGTAAGAATCCAGTTCATTTAAATTAGCTTGTTCAGTCATGCCATTTGGGAGACCTGCAGATGGATGATCTAAGGATACCTGACCATCTGAAAAAGAAAAGGTCAGAATCAAATATTTGTTTGCAAAGATAATTAGAAACCCTCTATTTAATAGACCTCAATTTACTAATGAACCTCAGTTTAACAAACCTCAATTTAACTCTTCAGGGTCCAGACCCCTGATCTGAAAATTGCTCTCAGGGTCCAAGAATTAAAAAAAAAATCTTAATAGATTACAAGAGTATATTTTAGTAAAGGTATTGAAACAAAAAAAAATCCAATCAGTACTTATTGAAAGTAAATTAAAAGTAAATGACCGGCTGATGGCAACATCAGCGACTGCCATGCACTCTACATTATTTTTTTTTATTTTATTGTGTTTTTCTAATGCACAATGTATATATACCTACTCGTATGCAACACAATAACCGCACTAATATTGTCATCATTATATTGTTCACAAAACTTGCTTACAGAACAAACAGGTAAAAATGTTTCAAATTACTATTTTTCTATTAAATATATACAGTCACTGGATATGTTCCTAGAACTGTTGCAATTTGCAGAACTCTCTGAAACATGGTGTCATGAACAGTGGTGTTTACACTGCTCGCACATAAAACAAGTGTTTGAGTTTTTTGTGGGCATTTTGTTGTATGTACATGGACAAAACATCTCTTCAGGGCCCATTTCTTCTTAGGAAGAGGAAGTGTACTAAGAAGTGATCACCATGCCTCTGTGAGGGTATTTGGTGATCAGTTCATGGGCAGTTTTGTATTGCAGATGTTGTGACCCAGTACTTGAACATTATTTGCCTGATGACAGACAAACAAAATTCAGCATATGGTGGTCTGTTGTCAGTCTTCATCCGGTACATATTATAAGCATGGAAATGTCCAGGTGATGGAAGAAGAGTTTCATGTACCACTTATAACTCTTGTGAACACAATCAGCAAACCCAATCTGCATGCCACATTTGTCCACCAATCACATATTAACCCTTTCGGGGTTTCGGTCATACTAGTATGGCTTACGCCCCAGGGTTTTGGTCGTACTAGTACGCCTAAATTCTAGCGCCCTCAAATCAAGCAGAAACAGGCTGTTAGGCCTAGATGTGAGAGAATGGGTCTGTGCAGTCAGTGTGCGTAGAATAAAAAAAATTCTGCACCACACAGTGCATAACGAGGAAAAAAAAACTGACCGTGTTTTTGGTTTAAAACAGCGACTTTGCAGTCTATTTTCGTATGGTATTTATGCTTGTATTCTCGTTTTCTTAGTCTCATTTTATAGAATACATGATATATTACAGAAAAGAGATAATTTTGACTGGTTTCACGATGACAAGTGTACCTTGAAACTGAGCGCAAAATAGCAAAAATGTTCGATTTTGTCCGATGTTCAAGAGTAAACAAATCACACCATGCGTCCAATACACATCAACTGGCGAGTCTAATATTCTTGCACAAGTGCGCTGATATTATTTATACCATTTTTACAATGATGCAGTTGTATACATAACAGTAAATCTTCTATTTTTTGTGAGAATAAAAATTCAAAATGGAAAGCAAAAGTAATGTAAGAGGGGCCTGGAGACGTGACTAATGAACAGAGAATATGTTATTTTAGTGCCAGGAATGGCTGCCTTGTTTATTCTGGACCCTATTTTTAAATTGGCATCATTTGAAATTTGTGTGAAATTGGACAAATTGCCATTTTCTGACCACTATTTTGGGTAGTTGAAATTGGTAAATAGGCAGTATCTTGTACTCAATCGATAGAAGAAATGGAGTTCTAGCGAAATAGCTATAATTTTAGTAGATTGAAACATTGGAATTTGCCGAAAATAGGGATCAAAGTGGGCGAAATCGTCGATGCGTAAATGTCATCGATACCGCTAACTTCACGAAAACATAATTCCGTTATTTCTATCAAATTTCATAATTTTTGTGACGTTATGATCGGTAAAAGATTCTCTATCATTTCATAAGATTTTTTTTTTTTTTTTTTTTAAATTCTTGGACCCTGAGAACGAGTTTCGGAGAGGGTCCTTGGACCCCCAAAGGGTTAAGGGTGTAGTTAAGCACAGATGCAGGTTTTACAATAGGTTCATTGTCTCTCTATCCACCTTGCCAGTGTCTTTCATTCTGTTCTGGTGAATGAATGTCAACAATGTGACATCTCATTTGTCATGCCACCGTAATGTCACGATGTCATTGGCAGCAAACACCTACACCTCACCAATATGAGTGCCTGCATTGAACCTGGGCATATTTTTACGATTTCCATGCACTGTACCACACACATGTTTGTCATGTTCACATGCAGGAAATCACAAGGGGCTTGTGTACCAGTTATCAATAATGTATGCCCCTTACTAAGATATGGTTCCATCATTGTTCTCACCACATCACCAGAGATACCCAATAACTTTCTGGTATCTTCCAATGTTTTACATCTTGTGTACACAATTATATCCAATACAAGACCACAATCACAAAGCACAAACAGCTTGATATCAAAGTGTTTCCTCTTGCTTGATATATACTGCTTGAACGACAGTCTACCTTTGAAGAGAATCAGACTCATCAATAACAAGGTTCCTGAAGAGATAAAAATACATACTGAACTTCTGTTTCAGATACATAAAAACATTCCTAATCTTGTATAACCTGTCATTTCTGTCAGGCTTTGTTTTGTCTGAGAAGTGTACCATACGTAATGGTAGGATAAATCTGTTGACTGGGATAATATCACTGAAGGCCGGGGTAGAAATTAGGTGATCTGTGGACCAGCATGATTTGATATTATGCTTATACACATGTGGCATAAGCATTATTGTGGCAAAACACAAATACATCTCAGCCACAGTTGTCTCCTTCTGCTAGTGTAGTCATGACTGTGGTGAAACCATTGTCTGCCATGGTGTACTGCCATGGTGTAATCAAAGTATCTGTTACTTTCCCTGACAATAATTTCCATCAGGAGTTGATCAAAAAAGAGTTCAAAAAATTCTAGTTCACTTGCAGTGTTCCCAAGGATAGGATACAATATGGCAAGATTCCACTGTGTGTCATCAAATTGATGGGGATTGGGCACAAAATTTGTATGCTGTTGCCAATCCCAGTTGTGGTCTGGTGATAGGTAATGGATATTAGTAGCTGGTTGTGGTTATAGTTGTGGTTCTGCAGGCTGTTATTGTGGTGTATGAGTGGTTGAGAATGCTCTGGCTCATTGACTTGTTGAGTGAGGGGTCATGACTCCCAGCCTGGGCTACTGCTGGAACTGCATCCCGCGTGGCACTATCTACTGCTGCATGCGGTCTAATATCCATCCCAATTGTAGCCACATTATCGTCACTTTCACTGTCCGTTACTGGTGTAGGGCAATAGGAAGTACTCCGGGATGTACTCCATCCCACTGGAATAGCATATGACATACTACCAGACTGCACATGGGATCATTTAAATCACCAGTGAATATTCTTCTTCACTGTCACTACTCTAATGGTCATTGATAGCTAAGATATCAAAATCAACATCACTGTCATCACCATTACTCAAATCTGAGCCCTGACCATGGGAGAATATAAGCTTATGCTTAAGACATTGCAAAACTGAATGTGAACTAGTGGGGCTGGTCCATCAGGGTTTTCATCACTATTTCCAGCATCCTGATTGTTGTTTTCAGTTACTAACTGTTCAAAACCATAGAATTCATCTTTGCTTCCACATTCCTCACTGTCAGAACTATCACTTGGGCATAAATTTCCAGTTCACTGGGGAGTGAGGTTTTTCTGACCATGGTGAACAAAGCGTACTGAGATGGTGTTCCTACAATGCAGTGCAGGAGCCCCAATTTTTTGCTTACTGCACACACTGACCACACAGACCCATTCTTTCATATGTAGGCCTACCAGCCTTCTGGTGCTAAATTTGCAGCTAACAGAATTTAGGCATAGAACTACAGCACGGACCCTAAGTTCAAACCTGTAGTACTATGGCACAGACCATGACAGGGTTAATGGACCCCAATGTAACAGATTATGGACACATAAGGGGGGTAAAGGAGGTATTGTGTGCGAGGGGTTTGGACTTCCAGCAAGCATGCATGAGCGTGTTAGATAGGAGCAAATGGAGATAAATGGTTTTTAACCCTTAACCCTTTGGGGGTCGACAGGCCTTCTTCGAAACCTGTTCCCAGGGTCGAAAAATATTTGGAAAAAAAAAAAAATTATTTTACCTTATGAAATGATAAGTTTTTTTTTTTCTAAATCTAAATGGCTAAACAAAAAATTTTTGCGATCAATACTTACGGAGATATGGAGGCTTCAAGTTGACCAAAATTGAACCACTGTCAGCAACATCGGTGACTTCCGGTTGGCCGGTAATCGTTTTTTTTTTTCCTTGAAGTTGTTTTCTTATCGATTTTAATTTTTTTTTTTTCAAATAACTTTTATGGCCTGTGAGACCAATATAAGTGCTGTTTCTCAAATATTCACTTGCTAATTCTTACACAATATTGACAAAATTTGTTATCACTATTTTGTTTACACAATATATTTACAAATATTTACAATAACAAATATTATTTATTTCTATTGTTCAATCATATATATAGATATATAAAGTCACTGGACATGTTTCTAGAAGTTCTGCAGCCTGTGGAAGTCTCTGAAACATGGTTCCATGCACAGTGGTGTTTCACATTCTACACACATATAACGAGTGTCTTTGCATTGCTGTGGGCGTCTTTTTGTATGTGCACAGACATAACACCTCTTCTGAGCCTTTTTCTTGCAAGCAGTAGCATGCAGTTTTGTTAGGAAGTGTTCACCATGCCTCAGACGAGAGGGTAGTTGTTGGTAATTTCGTGGGCGGTTTTCTATTGCAGGTGGTGTTCCTTGGTACTTGGTGATTATTTGCCTGATGACAGACAAACAAAATTCGCCATATGGTGGTTTGTTTGTGGTCTTCAACTTATAAACATTATAAGCATTGAGCATGGAAATGTCCAGAATGTGAAAAAAGAGTTTTATGTACCACTTATAACTCTTTCTAACACAATCAGCAAACCCAATCTGCATGTCACATTTGTCCACTGAACACTCATTGAGGGTGTAGTCCATCACAGCTGCAGGTTTTAGAATGGATTCATCGGTCTCTCTATTCACCCTGCCACTGTCTGCCATTTCATTAGGGTGAACTGATGACAACAGTGTGACATCTCGTTTGTCATGCCACCGAAATGCCATGATATCATTGGCAGCAAACGCCTGCACCTCACCTCTACGAGTGCCTGCATCGAACCTAGGCATATGCTTACGATTTGCACGAAATGTTCCGCACACATCTGTCATGTTCACTCGCAAAAAATCAGTATATAATATATGCCCCTTACCAAGATATGATTCCATCATTGTTCTAACCACATCACCAGAGATACCCAGTAACTTCCTGGTATCTTTCAATGTATTACTTCCAGTGTACACAATAATATCCAATACAAGACCACTGTGGCAATCACAAAGCACAAACAACTTTATACCAAAGCGTTTCCTTTTGCTTGGTATATACTGCTTGAATGACAGTCTACCTTTGAACAGAATCAAAGACTCATCAATAACAAGCTTCCTGAAGGGATAAAAATACATATTGAATTTCTCTTTCAGATACAGAAACACATTCCTAATCTTATATAACCTGTCGGTTCTGTCAGGCCTGGTTTTGTCTGAAAAATGTAACATGCATAACAGTAGCACAAATCGATTCACTGGTATAATATCACTGAAAGCTGGTGTTGCAATCATTCGGTCTGTTGATCAGTATGATTTGATACGGTGCTTATACACATGTGGCATAAGCATTATTGTTGTAAAGAAAAGATACATCTCTGCCACAGTTGTCTCCTTCCACTGGTGTTGACGTGATTTTGGTGAAAGAATCATGTTTGCCATGGTGTAATCGAAGTATCTGTTGCTTTCCCTGATAATAATGTCGATCAGGGGTTCGTCAAAGAATAACTGGAAACATTCCAGTTCAGTGGCATTGTTCCCAAGTGGACAAGATGGGCGTATTCCACTGTGACTGTCATCAAACTGATGGGGATTGGGAATAAAATTCGCAGCTTCCTGCCAATCCCAGGTGCGGTTTGCTGGTGGGTACTGGATATTTACAGGTGGTTGTGGGGGTTGTGGAAGTGGAGGTTGTGGTTGTGTGGGTTGGTGGGTGGGTGAGGCTTGGCTTTGTTGTAGCTGAGCTGACTCAGCGGCGTTGGTGCCAGCATGGTCCACTGCTGGTGCCTCGCGCCCGGCACCACCTCCACTACCACCACCACCAGTTGCATGCACATTTCTCAAGCCAATTGCAACACTATCATCTTCATTTTCACTATCACTTCCTGTTGTACGCCCACGGGATGTACTCTTGAGATGTACTCCTAACCCTTGAAAGAGCATATGGCACACTACCAGAGCGCATATACCGTCGTATATACTGACTCTTCACTGGTGAATATTCCCCTTCACTCGCGCTACTGGAACTATTTCGAAGGGCTTGGAGTTCATAGTCACTATCACTATTATCACCATTGCTCACATCTGAGTCCGGGATATGAGTAAATAGGAGTTTCCGCCTTCGTTCTGGTACAACTGGACGTGAACAAGATGCCACAGCACCAGAGGTGGACGACTGTGGGTCGTCTTGGTTTTCCTCACTTATACCGGTATTATGGTCACTAGTTTCGGTCACAACCACCTCAAAACCTTGAAAGTCACCTTCACTGACACCCCCATCACTGTTAGAACTGTCACTGAGGAATAATAATGTCCCAATTCGCCGAGGAATAAGGTGTTTCTTGCTGCGAGGCATGGTGGACAAGGTGTACTGAAATGTTGTTCCCACAATGCACCACTGGGTGCCCGATATACCTTTTTTTCTCTTTTTTAATTATTTTTATATAATTTTTATGTTCTGATAATTACAATTTATAGTAGTTCTTGTGATTTCATAGCCAATCTTTGTTCTGACACTAATATTAGGTACTGAAATTGTACTCAAATAATAATAAGAATGATAGTGCATAAAAATAACAATAATAATGATAGTGCATAATAATAATAATAATAATAATAATAATAATAATAATAATAATAATAATAATAATAATAATAATAATAATAATAATAATAATAATAATAATAATAATAATAATAATAATAAGTGAATAATAATAATAATAAGTGAATAATAATAATAATAATAATAATACGTAATAATAAAGTTCCCCTGAAGCATTATGTAAGATTTGTGTCGCTGCCTTATCTCATCTGATCTCCACTAATGATGACTGGTGACATTTGATGGGGAGTAGGTAGTCTTATCTTTCTAATAGTCAGTAATTACAGTGATGACATTTGATGAGATTATACTGCTTCCCTTTATGTGTTACTCAAGCCTGTCTGTCTGTCTGTATCTGTCTGTCTGTGTGTCTGTCTTTCTGTCTCTGTCTGTCTTTCTGTCTCTGTCTGTCTGTCTGTCTGTCTGTCTGTCTGTCTGTCTGTCTGTCTGTCTGTCTGTCTGTCTGTCTGTCTGTCTGTCTGTCTGTCTGCTTGTCTGCTTGTCTCAGAGAGTAGCTCATAAACCAACTGGTATTATGCAGATCACAAGCACATTATATCACTTTGTCTTGATTTTTTTAGTTATCCTAGGTAATTTACACTATGTATAATTGTATTTACGTATGTGTTCCTGTGAGATAGAGACAGATAGAGACAGAGACAGACAGATAGACAGAGACAGATAGATAGATACAGTCAGACAGACAGAGATAGACAGCCAATCAGGTACCCAGCTGACCAGCCAGCTGCTGGCCAGCCAGGTGGCCAACCAGCTGCTTGCCAGCCAGGTGGCCAGGCAGGCAGTCAGGCAGCCAGCTGGCCTGCCAGCCTGCCGACATCACTTTCCACTTCAAAGGGGAGTGTTAATATGACATGACATCAGTGAATCCTTGGTGTTTGCTGCAGTGTTTGCTCTAGCTGGCGCTCAATTTAACTGGTGCTCCCACAAGGTACTAAGTGGTCTCATAATCAACACCCTCAAAAACAAAGCAGGAGACATAAACAGCTTACCACCCTTTATGTACAAAAAAGCTTCACACGTACTGTCACCAATTATAGCAACATTATTCAATAAATTCATTGAATCTTCCACCTTCCCATCAATTCTCAAAATAGCTAGGGTCACCCCGATCCACAAAGGAGGTGACCAAAGTGACTTGAACAATTATAGACCAATCTCAAATTTACCACTGCTTTCTAAAATCTTTGAAAAATTAATTCATAAACAGATCTATTCCTTCCTCATTTCACACAATGTACTAAACCCCTGTCAATTTGGATTCAGGACTAACAAGAGCACAAACGATGCTATAACACACATGTTAGAGTTAATATACACCGCACTTGAGAAGAAAGAAGTTCCGCTGGGAATCTTTATAGACCTACGCAAAGCATTTGATACAGTCGACCATGATTTATTGCTCACAAAATTAGCGCACTATGGTATTAGGGGGCACCCCCTCAATTACCTAAAGTCGTACTTTAGCAACAGAAGCCAGTATGTGTGCACAAATGGAGTGAACTCTTCCACACGACAAATTACAGTCGGTCTCCCTCAAGGTAGTGTCCTGGGGCCACTCTTATTTCTCATTTACATAAACGACCTACCGAATGCATCACAACTACTCAAACCCATTTTATTTGCAGATGACACAACATATGTCTTCTCTCACCCAAATCCATCGCAACATTTTGTGGTTGGTGCTGTTCTGATGATCAGGTAATCTAATCATATAACTTTTTCCATCTCATTTCAGTAGCATATCCTGATAAAGAAACCAATGCTGTAAGTAGACTACTCAATAAAAATAATCCCAAATTGATAAATAGGAGACATCAGCTGTTTCCCACTGAGGCAGGTGACCCAAAAAAGAAGAAACACTTTCATCATCATTCACTTCATTGTCTTGCCAGATGCCTGCTGATACTACAGTTCAAAAACTGCAACATAAACACCTGCACTCCTTCAGAGTGCAGGCAATGTACAGTGAACCCTCAGTTTTCATACAGCTCCCAACTCGAACAATTGCGCAAGTGTATTTTTGTAAGTGCTTTTGTAAGTGTATTTTTGGGGGTCTGAAATGACTAATCTAATTTACATTCGTCCTTATGGAAACAAATTCGTTCAGTAACGGTACTCGAACAGCATTCTGAAAAGAAATATCGACGAAAACAAAAGGGTCCACTGTACTTCCTACCTCCAACACCCTTCCTTCAAAGTGCAGGCACTGTACTTCCCACCTCCACTCCTCCTTCAGAGCACAGGCACTGTACTTCCCCCTCCACTCCTCCTTCAGAGTGCAGACACTGTACTTCCCACCTCCACTCCTCCTCCAGAGCGCAGGCACTGTACTTCCCACCTCCACCCCTCCTTCAGAGTGCAGGCACTGTACTTCCCAACTCCACCCCTCCTTCAGAGTGCAGGCACTGTACTTCCCACCTCCACCCCTCCTTCAGAGTGCAGGCACTGTACTTCCCACCTCCACTTCTCCTTCAGAGTGCAGGCACTGTACTTCCCACCTCCACTAGTCAAGTCCGGCTAACTAGACCCATAATGAATCTTTCCTATGAGATGCATCATTCTTTAAGGATTTAAGCTGTTCAGAAAAGACATTCTCAAGTTATTGCAAAGAAAAAATAACCCAAAACTTGATACCCTATAATACAGCCTCTCCTCACTTAACGACAGAGATAGGGACCTAAGACCCCGTTGGTAAACGAATTCGTCGCTAAACGAGAAGCATACTATAATGGTAGTGGATTTGTGTCATCTATCTTTGATATTTTTTAATGTCACCTTTACACCATTTATAACATTTCTGGTATATTTTTAAATGTTTATACAGCAGTGTACTGTATATTGTAATACTAAACAGAATTGAGGAAATCAGCTCTAATATGCATTATTTAGGTATAAATACTGGTCAGAGAGCCTGTCGTAAGTCCGAGGCGTCGGTAAACGAGTACGTCGCTAAGTGAGGAGAGGCTGTATTTGCAAATTGGTAACTACACACTCCATGAACCTTCATCTCAATAGGAGACACCAGAAGTGAAAGTTTGAAGCTGATCAGAAGAGGCATTCTCAAGGTATCACATAGAAACCAAAAATCACATACAGGTTTATAAAATGGACAAAAGGACAGTTACCCATTAGTGGTTTTGGAGATTATCTTCCCCACAACCTGGTCTCAGACCTGATCTCACAGTTTAGAAAAGAAATATTACAGGATTTAGACCTATATAAAAAAAAGCACATTATGAAAGTAAGGCACGTGTATGCTGATGGTCAAAGACTGTATGAGTTCTCTCTCATCTTACATGTGCATGAATCACAAAGAAAGATCAGCAATCCTGCCAGAGTGCAAAAAAATTAGCTGGTTTCCATTTGAGAGGACAGTTGTCCCTCACTGTCTCCCAATCTACTACCTTGAGCTGCACACATTAGTAACAACTTCAACCATCCACTAGTTACGATGCATCAGGGATGGAAATTTGAAGTCAGTAGGATGAGATATTCTCATGTTATAAATGAAAACTTTGGAGGAAAAACAATTTTCAACCACTTTAAGTTCCTTTTTCAGGTGATACCAAACACTAACTATACAGAACAGTACTGTATTTGTCATTTAATTGTTCAGTTGGATAAGTCTAATACAATGAGAGAAAAATATTAAACATCAAGTTGTGTCTTTGTGTGTGAGGAAAAAGTCTAATCCAAGAGGAGGAAACCATACAGCCTTCAGCAGTGTCTTTGTGTGAATGGAAAAAAATTATCACATGAGAAGAGGTAAGTATTAAACCTACAGCAGTGTTTTGTGTGAAAAGGGGAAAATTATCATACAAGAATAGGTAAGTAGTATATTGAACCTTTAGCAGTGTCTTTGCGTGAGAGCAAGTAGGTGATGAGATGCTGAACTTCGTTCAGTTTAGATGGATGAATCAGCTTGCACTTGTCCACCACTTCTCTCGCAAGTACTGCAATGTCTGTGTTGTTGTCCAGACTCTTCAACCGAATAATTTTTTGACATTCCTGAAAATTTAAATGGTTAATGCGTTAAAAATTATATTTTTCAGTGTGCTTTAAATTCATTATGACCAAAAATAATAATAATGGCTTTTAAGCCTACACTATAACTTTAATTTAAAACATTTACTGTATCTGCTTACTTTTAAATTTAGAGTTCAATTAAAGAGATTCTTACACAATGGTACTGCAGTTCAATGCTCATTACGATGGTACTGCAGTTCAGTGCTCACTACAATGGTACTGCAGTTCAATGCTCATTACAATGGTACTGCAGTTCAGTGCTCACTACAATGGTATTGCAGTTCAGTGCTCACTACAATGGTACTGCAGTTCAGTGCTCACTACAATGGTAGTACTGCAGTTCAGTGCTCACTACAATGGTAGTACTGCAGTTCAGTGCTCACTACAATGGTAGTAGTGCAGTTCAGTGCTCACTACAATGGTAGTACTGCAGTTCAGTGCTCACTACAATGGTAGTAGTGCAGTTCAGTGCTCACTACAATGGTACTGCAGTTCAGTGCTCACTACAATGGTACTGCAGTTTAGTGCTCACTACAATGGTACTGCAGTTCAGTGCTCACTACAATGGTACTGCAGTTCAGTGCTCACTACGATGGTACTGCAGTTCAGTGCTCACTACAATGGTACTGCAGTTCAGTGCTCACTACAATGGTACTGAAGTTCAGTGTTCACTACAATGGTACTGCAGTTCAGTGCTCTCTACAATGGTACTGCAGTTCAGTGCTCACTGCAATGGTACTGCAGTTCAGTGCTCACTACAATGGTACTGAAGTTCAGTGCTCACTACAATGGTACTGCAGTTCAGTGCTCTCTACAAACAATGGTACTGCAGTTCAGTGCTCTCTACAAACAATGGTACTGCAGTTCAGTGCTCACTACAATGGTACTGCAGTTCAGTGCTCACTACAATGGTACTGCAGTTCAGTGCTCACTACAATGGTACTGCAGTTCAGTGCTCACTACAATGGTACTGCAGTTCAGTGCTCACTACAATGGTACTGCAGTTCAGTGCTCACTACAATGGTACTGCAGTTCAGTGCTCACTACAATGGTACTGCAGTTCAGTGCCCACTACAAACAATGGTACTGCAATTCAGTGCTCACTACAAACAATGGTACTGCAATTCAGTGCTCACTACAAACAATGGTACTGCAATTCAGTACTCACTACAAACAATGGTACTGCAATTCAGTGCTCACTACAAATAATGGTACTGCAGTTTAGTGCCTAATACAATGGTACTGCAGTTCAGTGCTCATTACAAATAATGGTACTGCAGTTCAGTGCTCATTACAAACAATGGTACTGCAGTTCAGTGCTCACTACAAACAATGGAACTGCAGTTCAGTGCTCACTACAATGGTACTGCAGTTCAGTGCTCACTACAATGGTACTGCAGTTCAATGCTCACTACAATGGTACTGCAGTTCAGTGCTCACTACAATGGTACTGCAGTTCAGTGCTCACTACAATGGTACTGCAGTTCAGTGCTCACTACAATGGTACTGCAGTTCAGTGCTTACTACAATGGTACTGCAGTTCAGTGTTCACTACAATGGTACTGCAGTTCAGTGCTCACTACAATTGTACTGCAGTTCAGTGTTCATTACAATGGTACTGCAATTCAGTGCTCACTACAAATAATGGTATGGCAGTTTAGAGCCCAATACAAACAATGGTACTGCAGTTCAGTGCTCATTACAATGGTACTGGAGTTCAGTGCTCATTACAAACAATGGTACTGCAGTTCACTGCTCACTACAAACAATGGTACTGAAGTTCAGTGCTCACTACAAACAATAGTACTGAAGTTCAGTGCTCACTACAAACAATGGTACTGAAGTGCTCCCTACAATGTTACTGCAGTTTAATGCTCACTACAAACAATGGTACTGCAGTTCAGTGCTCACTACAAACAATGGTACTGCAGTTCAGTGCTCACTACAAACAATGGTACTGCAGTTCAGTGTTCACTACAATGGTACTGCAGTTCAGTGCTCACTACAATTGTACTGCAGTTCAGTGCTTACTACAATGGAACTGCAGTTCAGTGCTCACTACAAACAATGGTACTGCAGTTCAGTGCTCACTACAAACAATGGTACTGCAGTTCAGTGTTCACTACAATGATACTGCAGTTCAGTGCTCACTAGAATGGAACCGCAGTTCAGTGCTCACTACAATGGAACTGCCCGAAATGTCTAGCCATGCTAGGCATGATAGTGGCCCTCTTTGTAAGTAGTATTCTTTATGTAAATCACACATTGTAACCAATATCCCATATGTAAACCCCACATTGTAATTTTTACAGAGAAATAAACATTGTGGAGAAAATTCTCCAAAAGAGGGGGGGTATCAGCCCTTTCAGCCCCCTTCAGCCTTTTCTAGGGCCCAGCCCCTAGATAGGGGCAGATGACATATTGCTAGCTTCCTGGTCAATAGTTTAATTAGTAACACATGTTCGTACCCGGGGCACCAGTAAGTCACGTCCTGGCTGACCAGTGTTGCAACGAGTGTGAAATGAGTGATAGACATTTGAGAAAAATGACTCTCTTTGCCATAGCAGGAAAGGTAAAGAAAACTCCTGTTTCACTTTCTACACTTGAAGAACAATCATGTGCTCTAAGTGATCAAAATATTTAAAGAACACAAGCATTTGAATTGCAAACTGTTGCAGCATTTAGCAAGTGGGAAAATAGTGCTTAGGTCAGCGATACAGAGCAAGCTGGGGCAGGAGCAGAGAAGCAGTTCAGATTGCCTTAAGAACCCAAAGAGAGAGGAACTGTTTCGGCACGTGCAGTGACCTAACAAAGGGACATTTACAGTACGTCCGCGACCTCTACTCGACCTCTATCAATCTCCACTAACGCCGGGTTAACGGATAAGAACTCTGTTCCAGAGCATTTTAGTGAAAAGTGACAATCCAAAATAGCATTATATTACAGAGAAGTGTGCGCAGCTTCTGGTAGTAACTACTGCAAAAATCAAGTATTGAAGAATGTATAGTGACATTGTGAGTGTACACCATCGAACTAGGACGGCGACATTCATCAGTGACGTTCTCCAATCAAGACCGCATTTTCCGGGTGTGAAATAAGGGTCCGATACAAATACCCAGGTAAGTCTGCTCGGACATTTAGATGTTCTAGTAACTGCGCAGTTAGGAACAGATTTATAATCTAAGCAGATTTATCATTCACCCAGTAATGCGCAGACTTTTAAGTCCAACCCAGTGAGTATCAGTTCAATCTTCATCTACTGACTGAATATTTGGGCATATGCTCCTCTGGGGCAATATACAGTGGTCCCTCGGTTTTCATGCATCTCCAAACTCGAACATTTATGTAAGTGTATTTTCGTAAGTGCTGTTGCAAGTGTATTTTTGGGGGTCTGAAATAGACTAACCTACGTGACATTATTTCTTAAGGAAGTAAATTTGTTCGGTAATGGCACTTGAGCAGCATTCTGGAACGAATTTTTGGCGAAAACCGAGGGACCACTGTACAGTGGACCCCCAAGTTTCGTAAAAACTTCATTCCAGAAGCCTGCTCAAGTGCCATTACCGAACGAATTTACTCCCTTAAGAAAAAATGTCAAGTAGGTTAGTCCATTTCAGACCCCCAAAAATACACTTACAAAAGCACTTACAATATTATACTTACATAATTGTACGATTTCCGGGGTTTACGAAACTCGGGGGTCCACTGTATAATGATTTTCACTTAATTACTTATTCCTAACAGCTCCGTGGCGGTAGAATAATGGGTCCCATCGGGGAAACTTTCTGAAATGCAGCTGCAGGAAGTTGACCTAGCAACAAAGATAAGTACAGTGTCACATTTTACTACAATTGCTTACTACAAACAATGAACAGAGTTATACACTCGAGAAAATCCATGAGATTTTTCTCTCTCATCACAAGAAGCATGTGAACACTCATGAACACAAGAAGCATGTGAACACTTACGAACGCTGTGACTTTTTCAATTTACTGACAATTGTTTAAGATCTAAAATTATAGAGAACATCAAATCCTTCTCTTGATTCCAATCGTTCAAGGTTTGTCTTAGTGTCTAGTAGCTAGTACATTACAGCAGTACAGTGGTACCTCGAGTTACGAGCTTAATTCGTTCCAGACGGCTATTCAAGTGCCGATACCGAAGGAATTTTTTTCCATAAGAAATAATGAAAATTAGATTAATCCATTTCAGACCCCCAAAAATACACTTACAAAAGCACCTACAAAAATACACTTACATAATTGTTCGAGTTGGGAGCTGCTCGTAAGTAGAGGTACCAATGTACATAGTTACCTTCTTGTCTCCCAGCATGGTGACCGCCAGTACAGTACATAGTTACCTTCCTGTCACCCAGCATGGTGACCTCCAGTACAGTACACAGTTACCTTCTTGTCTCCCAGCATGGTGACCTCCAGTACAGTTCAGTTACCTTCTTGTCTCCCAGCATGGCATCACCCAGTTGACCCAGGATAGTGGCCTCCAGTTCATAGTTGACCACCAGTGCCTTCTCAGTGGGATGCACGTCCAGGGAGCCGACCTTCACCTTCCTGAAGAATAACCACACATTAAACACTTGGTAAAGGAGAAGTTTTTTTTATCAGTTTTGGGTTACATCTGAGCTTGCTTGATACACTCTGCATAACCTGGGGCTTAACACCCACTGCTGGTGGGTACTCATGGCTCAGTTGGTAGAGTCCATGGCTCACACACTGAGGGACCGGAGATTGCTCCCCAGCACTGTTGAAACATTGGGTATGTTTCAAATCAAATCAAATCAAAATGTTTATTTCCTTGTAAAGCTTACAATGTGTGGTTTACATGTTATAAAATATTAATTACAAAGAAGACGACTAGCATGCCTAGGCATTTCGGGCAGACCTGCTGCCTTTGTTCACCTAGCAGTAAGTAGGTACCTGGGTGTTAGGTGACTGTTGTGGTTCACATCCTGGGAGAGAAGATTAAAGGACCCCAGTGGAAATAAGACAGTGGCCTGGGGTGGCCCCGGTGGCCTGGTGGCTAAAGCTCTTGCTTCACACACGGAGGGCCCAGGTTCGATTCCCAGCGGGGTGGCAACATTTCAACGAGTTTCCTTACACCTGTTGTCATGTTCACCTAGCAGCAAAATAGGTACCTGGGTGTTAGTCAACTGGTGTGGGTCGCATCCTGGGGGTAAAGATTGAGGACCCCAATGGAAATAAGACAGACAGTCCTCGATGACGCACTGACTTTCTTTGGTTATCTTGGGTAGCTAACCCTCCGGGGTTAAAAATCCAAAGAAATCTTATCTTATCTTATTGTCCTGATGATGCTTTTATTGGTTATCTTGGGTGGTTAACCCTCCTTATCCTGAGTGGCTAACCCTCCGTATCCTGGGTGGCTAACCCTCCCTATCCTGGGTGGCTAACCCTCCCTATCCTGGGTGGCTAACCCTCCCTATCCTGGGTGGCTAACCCTCCCTATCCTGGGTTATCGTGGGTGGCTAACACTCCCTATCCTGGGTGGCTAACCCTCCCAACCCTGGGTTTTCCTGGGTGGCTAACACTCCCTATCCTGGGTTATCCATGATGCCTAACACTCCCTATTCTGTTTTTTCCTGGGTGGCTAACACTCCCTATCCTGGGTGGCTATCCCTCCCTATCCTGGGTGGCTAACCCTCCCTATCCTGGGTTATCCTGGATTGCTAACCCTCCCTATCCTGGGTTATCCTGGGTGGCTAACCCTCCCTTTCCTGGGTTATCCTGGGTGGCTAACACGCCCTATCCTGGGTGGTTAACCCTCCCAACCCTGGGATCTCCTGGGTGGCTAACACTCCCTATCCTCGGTTATCCTGGGTGGTTATCACTCCCTATCCTGGGTAGCTAACCCTCCCTATCCTGGGTTATCGTGGGTGGCTAACACTCCCTATCCTGCATGGCTAACCCTCCAAACCCTGGGTTTTCCTGGGTGGCTAACACTTCCTATTCTGGGTTTTCCTGGGTGGCTAACACTCCCTATCCTGGGTTTTCCTGGGTGGCTAACACTCACTATCCTGGGTTATCCTGGGTGGCTAACACTCCCTATCCTGGGTTTTCCTGGGTGGCTAACACTCCCTATCCTGGGTTTTCCTGGGTGGCTAACACTCCCTATCCTCGGTTATCCTGGGTGGATATCACTCCCTATCCTGGGTAGCTAACCCTCCCTATCCTGGGTTTTCCTGAGTGGCTAACACTCCCTATTCTGGGTTTTCCTGGGTGACTAACACTCACTATCATGGGTTTTCCTGGGTGGCTAACACTCCCTATCCTGTGTTTTCCTGGGTGGCTAACACTCCCTATCCTGGGTTTTCCTGGGTGACTAACACTTACTATCCTGGGTTTTCCTGGGTGGCTAACACTCACTATCCTGGGTTTTCCTGAGTGGCTAACACTCCCTATCCTGGATTTTCCTGGGTGGTTAACACTCCCTATTCTGGGTTTTCCTGGGTGGCTAACACTCCCTATCCTGGATTTTCCTGGGTGGCTAACACTCCCTATCCTGGGGTTTTCCTGGGTGGCTAACACTCCCTATCCTGGGTTTTCCTGGGTGACTAACACTCACTATTCTTGGTTTTCCTGGGTGGCTAACACTCCCTATCCTGGGGTTTTCCTGGGTGGCTAACACTCCCTATACTGGGTTTTCTTGGGTGGCTAACACTCCCTATCCTGGGTTTTCCTGGGTGGCTAACACTCCGATGGGTAAAAACCAAACAAATTTTTATTATTATTAAATGCCATCCAATTTTGTATAATGTGAAAATAATAATAATAACAATAATAAATTTATTATTACATACTATAATAACTTAATATTGCAGAGGACATAACATTCATTACATGACTATTGTTCCTCTTTAAAACCAACATTTTTATTTCTGGTAAGTTGTATTTTCACCTTCTAGATCAACATAACAAGAGTACTGTGTAACAAGTGTACTGTGTAACAAGGTTACTGTGTAACAAGGCTACTGACTGTGTAACAAGGGTACTGTGTAACAAGTGTACTGTGTAACAAGGGTAATATGTAACAAGTGTACTGTGTAAAAAGTGTACTGTGTAACAAGTGTACTGTGTAACAAGGTTACTGAGTAACAAGGGTACTGTGTAACAAGGGTACTGACTGTGTATCAAGTGTACTGTGTAACAAGGGTACTGTGTAACAAGTGTACTGTGGAACAAGGGTAATATGTAACAAGTGTACTGTGTAACAGGTGTACTGTGTAACAAGGGTACTGACTGTGTAACAAGGGTACTGTGTATCAAGTGTACTGTGTAACAAGGGTACTGTGTATCAAGTGTACTGTGTAACAAGGTTACTGTGTAACAAGGATACTGTGTATCAAGTGTACTATGTAATATGTGTACTGTGTAACAAGTGTACTGTGTAACAAGTGTACTGTGTAACAAGGGTACTGTGTAACAAGTGTACTGTGTAACAAGGGTACTGACTGTGTAACAAGTGTACTGACTGTGCAACAAGTGTACTGTGTAACAAGTGTACTGTGTAACAAGGGTACTGTGTAACAAGGGTACTGTGTAACAAGTGTACTATGTAACAAGTGTACTGTGTAACAAGTGTACTATGTAACAAGTGTACTGTGTAACAAGAGTATTGTGTAACAAGTGTACTGACTGTGTAACAAGTGCAGTGTAAAAAGGGTACTGTGTAACAAGGGCACTGAATGTGTAACAAGTGTACTGTATAACAAGTGTACTTGTCGTGTAACAAGTGTACTGTATAACAAGTGTACTGGTCGTGTAATAAGTGTACTGGTCGTGTAACAAGTGTACTCTATAACAAGTGTACTGGTCGTGTAACACGTGTACTGTATAACAAGTGTACTGTGTAACAAGGGTACTGACTGTGTAACAAGGGTACTGACTGTGTAACAAGGGTACTAACTGTGTAACAAGTGTACTGTATAACAAGTGTACCGACTGTATAACAGCTGTACTGTGTAACAAGTGTACTGTGTAACAAGTGTACTGACTGTATAACAACTGTACTGTGTAACAAGTGTACTGACTGTGTAACAAGTGTACTGTGTAACAACTGTACTGTGTAACAAGTGTACTGTGTAACTGTACTGACTGTGTAACAAGTGTACTGGCTATGTAACAAGTGTACTATGTAACAAGTGTACTGTGTAACAAGTGTACTGTGTAACAACTGTACTGTGTAACAAGTGTACTGTGTAACTGTACTTACTGTGTAACAAGTGTACTGGCTATGTAACAAGTGTACCGAATGTGTAACAAGTGTACTTTGTAACAAGGGTACTATGTAACAAGTGTACTGTGTAACAAGTGTAATGTGTAAAAAGTGTACTGGCTATGTAACAAGTGTACTGTGTAACAAGTGTACTGTGTAACAAGTGTACTGTGTAACAAGTGTACTGTGTAACAACTGTACTGTGTAACAACTGTACTATGTAACAACTGTACTGGCTATGTAACAATTGTACTGTGTAACAAGAGTCCTGTATAACAAGTGTACTGAATGCGTAACAAGTGTACTGTGTAACAAGGGTACTATGTAACAAGTGTACTGTGTAACAAGTGTAATGTGTAACAAGTGTAATGTGTAACAAGTGTAATGTGTAACAAGTGTACTGGGTAAGAAGGTTATTGACAGTGTAACAAGTGTACTATGTAACAAGTGTAGTGTAAAAAGTGTACTGGCTATGTAAAAAGCTACTGTGTAACAAGTTTACTGTGTAACAAGTGTACTGACTGTGTAACAAGTGTACTGACTGTGTAACAAGTGTACTGACTGTGTAACAAGTGTACTGACTTTGTAACAAGTGTACTGACTTTGTAACAAGTGTACTGACTGTGTAACAAGTGTACTGACTTTGTAACAAGTGTACTGACTTTGTAACAAGTGTACTGGCTCTGTAACAAGTGTACTGACTGTGTAATAAGTGTACTGTGTAACAAGTGTACTGTGTAACAAGTAGACTGGCTCTGTAACAAAAGTGTACAGTGACAGTTTACACTTGTGTATACTGACAGTGTAACACAAGTGTTTACTAACACAAGTGTACACTGACAGTGTAACAAGTGTACACTGACAGCAACACAAGTGTACACTGACAGTAACACAAATGTAAACTGACAGTAACACAAGTGTACACTGACAGTGTAACACAAGTGTACACTAACACAAGTGTACACTGACAGTAACACAAATGTACACTGACAGTAACACAAGTGTATACTGATCTGAGGATGGGGTGGTTAATTAGGTTTGATCTGAGGATGGGGAATTGGATTTAATCTGACAATGGGGAGGTTAATTAGGTTTCATATGAAGATGGGGAGGTTAATTAGATTTGATGAGGTTGGGGAGGTTATGTTTTATCTGAGGATGGGGAGGTTAATTAAGTTTAATCTGAGGATGGGGAGGTTAATAAGGCTTGACCTGAGAATTGGGGAGATTAATTAGGTTTGATCTGAGAATGGGGAGGTTAATTAGGTTTAATCTGAGGATTGTGAGGTTAATTAGGTTTGATATGAAGATGGGGAGGTTAATTAGGTTTGATCTGAGGATGGGAAGGTTAATTAGGTTTTATCTGAGGATGGGGAGGTTAATTAGGTTTTATCTGAGTATGGAGAAGTTAATAAGGCTTGATCTTAAGAAGGGGAGGTTAATTAGGTTTTATCTGAGCATTGGGAGGTTAATTAGGTTTGATCTGAGGATTGGGAGGTTAATTAGGTTTAATCTGAGGATGGCAGGTTAGTAAGGCTTGATTTAAGGATTCGGGTGGTTAATTAGGTTTGATCTAAGGATGGGGAGGTTAATTAGGTTTGATCTGAGGATGGGGAGGTTAATTTTGTTTGATCTGATGATGGGGAGGTTAATTAGGTTTGATCTGAGGATGGGGAGGTTAATTAGGTTTGATCTGAGGATGGGGAGATTAATTAGGTTTGACTGATTATGGGGAGGTTAATTAGGTTTAATCTGAGGATGGGGAGGTTAATTTGGTTTGATCTGAGGATGGGGAGGTTAATTAGGTTTGATCTGAGGATGGGGAGGTTAATTTGGTTTGATCTGAGGATGGGGAGGTTAATTAGGTTTGATCTGAGGATGGGGAGATTAATTAGGTTTGATTGATTATGGGGAGGTTAATTAGGTTTAATCTGAGGGTGGGGAGGTTAATTAGGTTTGATCTGAGGATGGAGAGATTAATTAGGTTTGATCTGAGGATGGGGAGATTAATTAGGTTTAATCTGAGGATGGTGAAGTTAATAAGGCTTCATCTGAGGAAGGGGAGGTTAATTAGGTTTGATCTGAGCATTGGGGAGCTTACTTACACTTGATCTGAGGATGGGAAATATAAATAATTAGGGTTGATCTAAGGATGGTGAGGTTAGTAAGGTTTGATCTGAGGATAGGGAGGGGAGCTCCACGTCCTTGGACCAAGAACATTTCAGCACAATGACACTGACAAACACGTTAGTCGGGTTAATTCCAGGTCTCGCCACATATACTACCATATTTCCTCCTCCACTGCTGCAACAGCAAAGGAAATACAAATAAAATTATATATTACACAGTGTTTTAAGTTATTTTCAGTAGAAAAAAAAAGCTTACTTTTTCAGGTATCTTGCGTCGTCTGCCTGCATATTGCACTCTTATGTTGACTGTCAGCGCTGTGTTGGGATGAAGGGTTCTCCCGGCCTCTGGTTAGTGTGTTGGGATGAAGGGTTCTCCCGGCCTCTTGTTAGTGTGTTGGGATGAGGGGTTCACTCGGCTTCTGGTCAGTGTGTTGGGATGAGGGGTTCACTCGGCCCCTGGTTAGTGCATTGGGGTAAAGGGTTTCACTTGGCCTCTGGTTAGTGTATTGGGATTAAGGGTACACTTGGCCTCTGGTTAGTGTTGGACTAAAGGTTTCACCCGGCCTCTAATTAGTGCGTTGGGATGAAGGGTTCACCCGGCCTCTATTTAGTGTGTTGGGATGAAGGGTTCTCCCGGCCTCTTGTTAGTGTGTTGGGATGAGGGGTTCACTCGGCTTCTGGTCAGTGTGTTGGGATGAGGGTTCACTCGGCCCTGGTTAGTGCATTGGGGTAAAGGGTTTCACTTGGCCTCTGGTTAGTGTATTGGGATTAAGGGTACACTTGGCCTCTGGTTAGTGTTGGACTAAAGGTTTCACCCGGCCTCTAATTAGTGTGTTGGGATGAAAGGTTCACCCGGCCTCTGGTTAGTGTGTTGGGATGAAGGGTTCTCCCGGCCTCTTGTTAGTGTGTTGGGATGAGGGGTTCACTCGGCTTCTGGTCAGTGTGTTGGGATGAGGGGTTCACTCGGCCCCTGGTTAGTGCATTGGGGTAAAGGGTTTCACTTGGCCTCTGGTTAGTGTATTGGGATTAAGGGTACACTTGGCCTCTGGTTAGTGTTGGACTAAAGGTTTCACCCGGCCTCTAATTAGTGCGTTGGGATGAAGGGTTCACCCGGCCTCTGGTTAGTGTGTTGGGATGAAGGGTTCACCCGGCCTCTGGTTAGTGTGTTGGGATGAAGGATTCCCCCGGCCTCTGGTTAGTGTGTTGGAATGAAGGGTTCACCGGGCCTCCGGTTAGTGCGTTGAGATGAAGGGATCAATACACACACAACCCGCACATATAAAAGAGAGGAGCTTACGACGACGTTTCGGCCCGACTTGGACCATTTACAAAGTCACACTAACACACAAAGACGGGGGAAGTGGTATTTATAGGCAGGCAGACAGGGGAGGGTACCAGAGAGTGGGGTAATAATGGAGTAAGTAGTGGAAGTGGTAGTAGTAGTAATAGTAGTAGTGGAGACAGTCATATTCTACAGGAGCACTGCAATGAGGCTAGCGTTCCGCAAGGGTGGGGCGAGAACACAGAGGGAGGAAAGGCGAATAAAATAAAGGACAAATACAAGGCAAAAGAAAAGAAAGGAAAACCCATAGGAGAAAAAAAAAAAAGATAAGAGGGAAGAGATGAAAGGGGAAGGAATCAGGTTAAGTCACGGGTGTTCTGAAGTTTAGAGCATTTAACAATGTAATGAGAGAGGAAAGCATCAACAGAGACAAAGCCAGGGCTAAGATTCATACAGGGAAAGTTGTGTATAAGGGAGGATTCAACCAGGCGGCGACTATGAAAGTTAGACGTAGGGTAGACAGTTTTAGCAGAAGACCAATCAATAGGATGACTGTGATCTCTGACATGACAGAAAAGAGCATTATTAGTGTCGGCAAGCCTAACACTATTTTTGTGCTCCCTGAGTCTGTCAGAAAGAGATCGGCCAGTTTCTCCGAAGTACTGAAGAGGACAGGAGGAACAAGAAATAGAGTAGACACCAGGAGAATCTGTGGAGGGAGGGGAGGTATGAACTAGATTAGTGCGAAGAATGTTAGTCTGACGAAAGGTAAGTTTGATGTCTAAGGAACGGAGAGAGTTGCTGAGATTAGAGAGACCAGAGATGTAGGGAAGGCAGAGGACTGGAGAGTTCTCAGGAGTAGAGGGTTTAGGAGAGAAGAAAGTCCGTTTGGCACGAGAGAAAGCAGAGTCTATGAAATGGGAAGGGTAGCCCAGGCGGGAAAATGAATTATGAAGATTGGAAATTTCTCCCTTACCGACTGTGTTACTAATCTGTCTTCTGTCACACTCTCCCAGCATGAGCTTGAACTGCTTGGTTTTGGTCTTTCCTTTGCCACTTCACCTGCCCCTCGCGCTGGTATTGACATGATTAGCTCTTTTGACTCTTTTCGCCAGTCTCGCTCTCGTAATAATAATCTTCCTGATTTATCCACTTTTCGTGGCGCTCTCCTTCCTGCTCTTGATAGCCTGTTTTCTAAAAACCATCACCTTCCTCGCCGCTATCAACTTGCCCTTTCTGCTCTTAAATCCAACGCTAACATTGTCATACTCTCTTCTGATAAAGGTAATTCGGTTGTTATCCTCGATCATGAGGATTACCTCCGTAAAGCCGATGTCTTGCTCTCTGACTCACGTACCTACACTTCTCTCGTTTCCAACCCTCTTGATCGCATCAAGAGAACTTTCAACAAGAAACTTAAGACTCTCTCCGACCTCTGTCCTTCTGACTTTAACCTTGTTCAACGTTTTCGTGTCATCTGTCCCTCTCTGCCCTATTTCTATGGCCTTCCCAAAACTCACAAACCTGATATTCCTCTGCGTCCCATCATATCTTCTAGAGGTTCTGTCTCTTATTCTCTTGCTTCCTGGCTAGCCAAAACCCTCACTCCCTTTCTTGGTACTTTTTCTCCTGCCCACCTTCGTCACTCTCAAGACTTCATCGAACGGGTTCGCTCTCTCCCGACCTGTAAGATGCTTAGTCTTGATGTCGAGTCTCTCTTCACTAATGTCCCTCTGGATGATGTCCTTAATTTTCTCAGAGAGAAGGCTAATGAAGGGTTACTTCATCTCCCTATACCTACTGATGTCTTTCTTGATCTCATCCGCCTTTGTGTGGACTCTAACTCCTTTTCCTTTCAAGGTAAATATTATTCTCAAACCTTTGGTGTCGCTATGGGCTCTCCTCTATCTCCTGTTCTTACTAATCTTTACATGGAATACTTCGAGACTGTCCTTCTTCCCACTATTGATGTACATACTTCACTCTGGCTCCGCTATGTAGATGACATCTTTGCTCTTTGGCCTCATGACTTAAGTCTCTTCCAACCTTTTCTTGATGCTCTTAATAATCTTGCCCCTTCCATTAAGTTTAAAGCTGATTGGGAATCTAAATCTTTGCTTCCTTTCCTTGACGTTCATGTCCACCGCTCAGTTACAGGTTTTGCCTTCTCCGTGTACCGCAAGCCTATGCACAGTGGCATGTACATTCATTACTTCTCTTATCATGCCTCCTCTGTCAAGAAGAGTGTTCTTATCTCCCTCTTTCTCCGTGCTCTCCGTATCTGTGATCCTCAGTTTCTTGAAGCAGAAATTTCCACTCTTCATAATTCATTTTCCCGCCTGGGCTACCCTTCCCATTTCATAGACTCTGCTTTCTCTCGTGCCAAACGGACTTTCTTCTCTCCTAAACCCTCTACTCCTGAGAACTCTCCAGTCCTCTGCCTTCCCTACATCTCTGGTCTCTCTAATCTCAGCAACTCTCTCCGTTCCTTAGACATCAAACTTACCTTTCGTCAGACTAACACTCTTCGCACTAATCTAGTTCATACCTTCCCTCCCTCCACAGATTCTCCTGGTGTCTACTCTATTTCTTGTTCCTCCTGTCCTCTTCAGTACTTCGGAGAAACTGGCCGATCTCTTTCTGACAGACTCAGGGAGCACAAAAATAGTGTTAGGCTTGCCGACACTAATAATGCTCTTTTCTGTCATGTCAGAGATCACAGTCATCCTATTGATTGGTCTTCTGCTAAAACTGTCTACCTTACGTCTAACTTTCATAGTCGCCGCCTGGTTGAATCCTCCCTTATACACAACTTTCCCTGTATGAATCTTAGCCCTGGCTTTGTCTCTGTTGATGCTTTCCTCTCTCATTACATTGTTAAATGCTCTAAACTTCAGAACACCCGTGACTTAACCTGATTCCTTCCCCTTTCATCTCTTCCCTCTTCTCCTTTTTTTTTCTCCTATGGGTTTTCCTTTCTTTCTTTTCTTTTGCCTTGTATTTGTCCTTTATTTTATTCGCCTTTCCTCCCTCTGTGTTATCGTCTCACCCTTGCGGGCCGCTAGCCTCATTGCAGTGCTCCTCTAGAATAAGAACATAAGAACATAAGAATGGAGGAACACTGCAGAAGGCCTACTGGCCCATACAAGGCAAGTCCATATCAAAACCACCACTACCTAAGAATTTATTCCCGTACTCACGACACCAATCAAACCCAGCCCCTCCCACTCATATATTTGTCCAATCTCTTTTTAAAGCTACCCAAAGTCCTAGCCTCTATCACAGTACTCGGAAGATTGTTCCACGCATCTACAACTCTGTTCGAAAACCAGTACTTGCCTATGTCCTTTCTAAATCTAAATTTATCCAATTTAAATCCGTTATTTCTGGTTCTTACTTGGTTCGATATCCTCAGAATTTTATTAATATCTCCTTTGTTTATGCCCATCATCCACTTGTACACCTCGATGATATCTCCCCTCATTCTACGTCTCTCCAGAGAGTGGAGATTCAACGCTCTAAGTCTATCTTCATACGGGAGATTTCTTATACTGTAAATCATTTTAGTCATTCTTCTTTGTATGTTCTCCAATGAATCTATATCCATCCTGTAGTAAGGAGACCAAAACTGAGCTGCATAATCCAAATGAGGTCTCACTAGTGATGTATAGAGCTGTAAAATAACGTTTGGACTTCTGTTGCTTATACTTCTTGAAATAAATCCTAGTAATCTGTTAGCCTTATTGCGCACACTTAGGCACTGTTGTCTTGGCTTTAGATTCCTGCTTACCATGACTCCCAAGTCTTTTTCACATTCTGTATGATCAAGCTCTACTTCACCTAGTTTATAAATTCGGGGGATATTTTCATTACCAAGGACTAGTACCTTACACTTGTCCACATTGAACTTCATCTGCCACTTTTCAGACCAAGACATTAATTTGTCCAAATCCTCCTGGAGTTCACTGGTATCCTCCTCAGAATGAATCATACGGCCTATTTTTGTATCATCAGCAAATTTACTCATGTCACTTGCAATTCCTTCATCAAGGTCATTTATGTAAATTATGAACAACAATGGGCCTAAAACTGATCCTTGTGGAACGCCACTAGTGACTAATCCCCATTCAGATTTGACCCCATTAATGGAAACTCTCTGCTTTCTATTGGTAAGCCATGCCTCTATCCATGCTAGAACTTTACCTCCTATACCATGAGCTGCCACCTTTCTTAAGAGTCTCTTGTGAGGTACTCTATCGAAGGCCTTACTGAAATCCAAGTAAACTATATCATATTCTTTATCACTGTCTACTGCCTCAAATGTTTTATTGAAAAACGTCAGTAAATTTGTTAGGCAGGAACGACCTCTCGTGAACCCATGCTGAGATTCATTAATCAAATTATGTTCTTCAAGGTGACTTCTAATAATATCAGCTATAATTGATTCTAATAATTTGCCTACTAAATTCTAATAATATGACTGTCTCCACTACTACTATTACTACTACTACCACTTCCACTACTTACTCCATTATTACCCCACTCTCTGGTACCCTTCCCTGTCTGCCTGCCTATAAATACCACTTCCCCCGTCTTTGTGTGTTAGTGTGACTTTGTAAATGGTCCAAGTCGGGCCGAAACGTCGTCGTAAGCTCCTCTCTTTTATATGTGCGGGTTGTGTGTGTATTGTTCCAGTCACGGTATTGTGTCTTTTTGTTATTTATTTATGAAGGGATCACCCGGCCTCCGGTTAGCGTGTTGGGATGAAAAGTTCACCCGGCCTCCGGTTAGTGTGTTGGGATGAAGTGTTCACCTGGATTCCGGTTGGTGTGTTTGGATGAACTGTTCACCCGGCTTCTGGTTAGTGTGTTGGGATGAAGGGTTCACCCGGCTTCTGGTTAATGTGTTGGGCTCTAAGGTTCACTCGGCCTCTGGTTAGTATGTTGAGATGAAGGGTTCGCCCGACCTCTGCTCTGGCTGGCGTGTTAGGCTGAAAGGTTCACCCGGCTTCTGGTTAGTGTGTTGGGCTGAAGGGTTTACTCGGCTTCTTGTTAGTATGTTTTGATGAAGGGCTCACCCAGCCTCTGGTTAGCGTCTTGGGCTGAAGGGTTCACCCTGTCTCTGGTTAGCGTATTAGGCTGAAGGGTTCACTTGGCCTCTGGTTTGTGTGTTGGGATGAAGGTTTCACCTGGCCTCTGGTTAGTGTGTTGGGATGAAGGGTTCACTCGGCCTCTGATTAATTTGTAGCGATGAAGGGTTCACTCGGACTCTGGTCAGTGTGTTGGGTTGAAGGGTTCGCCCGGCCTCTGGTTAGTGTTAGGCTGAAGGGTTCACTCGGCCTCTGGTTAATGTGATGGGATCAAGTGTTCACTCGGCCTCTGGTTAATGTGTTGGGATGAGGGGTTCACTCGGCCTCTGGTCAGTGTTGGGATGAGGGGTTCACTCGGCCCCTGGTTAGTGCATTGGGGTAAAGGGTTTCACTTGGCCTCTGGTTATTGTATTGGGATTTAGGGTTCACTCGGCCTCTGGTTAGTGTGTTGGGATGAAGGGCTCACCCAGTCCTGGTTAGTGTGTTGGGATGAAGGGTTCACCCGGCCTCTGGGTAGTGTTGGGATGAAGGCTTCACCCAGCCTCTGGTTAGTGTTGGGATGAAGGGTTCATTCGGCCTCTCGTCAGTGTATTAGGTTGAAGGATTCACTCAGCCTCTGGTTAGTGTGTTGGGATGAAGCATTCACTCAGCCTCTGGTTATTGTGTTGGGTTGAAAAGTTCCCCCCGGCCTTAGGTTAGTGTGTTGGGATGAAGGGTTCACTCAGCATCTGGTTAGTTGTCTTAAAAAGTTCCCACCGGCCTCTGGTTAGTGTGTCGGGATGAAGGGTTCACTCAGCATCTGGTTAGTGTGTTGGGTTGAAGGGTTCACCCAGCCTCTGGTTAGTGTTGGGATGAAGGGTTCATTAAACCTCTGACCTGTAGGTTAGGCTAACGTTTGTAGATACATAAGGAAGAATTAAGACAGTATTATTATAATCAAAATGAAGTGCTAAACCTACGAGGGTCATACAGCACAATAAGACTTATTAATACTGTTTTTCCGTTAGGTTTTTTTTGTGTTAATAGAGCACAAGAAGTAGGTCATATGTGTAACACTGATAGTCGACTGAGGAACCAGGGTTCAACTCCCTGATGAAATTAAACTTTGTACGTTTCCTTATACCCGTTACTCATCTTCACCTAGCAGTAAGTAGTTACCTAGGTGAAAGACAACTGTTGTGGATCACATCCTGTTTAAGTTTTGCTGTCTTGTGAATTATAATCATAACCAAGCACTAAACCTATAAGGGTCATAGAGCACAACTATTTACAGTGGAACCTCAGTTTTCATTTGCCCTGGTTTTCGTCAAATTCAGTTTTCGACAACTTTTTTCATCAAAATTTTGTCCCAATTTTCGTACATTCGCTCAGTTTTCGTTGAGCTGACAGTGATCCGCCGTACCAAATGCATCTGCCTGCCCGCGCCCACACAAAGCATCCTACACATTCTAACTCAGGCTGGCTTTGTCTCTCGTTGAGTGAGCATTTTGAAGGGTTTGAGGATGACCCTGATGACCCTACGCCTACTGTGGAATGTATTGTCTTTGGGGAAGTCCATGGGGTTGGATTTGAGTGGCCAGGATGTGGAAGAGTTGGTGGACAACCACAGGGAAAAGCTAACCACTGAAGAGCTGCAAGACCTTCAAGTGGAACAGCAACAGACCACAGCTGAGGAAATTGCTTCAGAGAAGGAAAAGAGAGGGGAGAATGTGCCTTCTTCAGTGACTCAAGCTGGTCCTAGTGCCAGTAAAAGACAAAGAAGGGAAGTAACCCTGGATGGGGCCTTGATACCCAGTCCTTATGGAGGGGGATTTCCCTTCCAAACAATAACCTCTCCTCCCTCTCCCCTCCTCACTGTCTTCCATACGCCAACAAGAGTCTTCAATAAAGGTAAAAGTGATGTTAAATATTCATTTATCCATTTCATTAGTCGTTTATATTTATCATTGTTTTCTGTATGTAAAACTATAGGTATTATTTATAATATGTATTTTTTGTTAATATTTTTGGGTGTTTGGAACGGATTAATTGGATTTACATTATTTCTTATGCGAAATATTGCTTCAGTTTTCATACAATTCGGTTTTTTGTCAGACTTTCTGGAACGAATTAATCACAATTAGTTACCCTCTTGTTCAGCTAGACAATTAAATTTGTTTTTGGTTTTATGAATTATGCTGTAACTTTTATCTTAATTTCCTTCTTGTTCTTAAGGGTTTACAGCACTGTCAGCTTGCATTATGTTGATCCCTGTTGCCAGGGCAAGAAACTGTTCCAAGTGGAAGGAACAATTTGAAGGGAAACGTATCCTACGAGCTTTCTGCTTAATGCACATTTTGTAATGCAGTTATTGGAAATAATTTTTTTATTATTATTATTATAATCAAATAGAAGTGCTAAACCACAGGGGTTATACATTATTATTATTATTATAATCAAACAGAAGCGCTAAACCACAGGGGTTATACAGCGCTGCAGGTTATTGTAGGATGCAGGGAGAGTGAGTTGTAAGAGGGAGATGGACGATTAGTAGGGTATGGAGTGCTAGATGACGGTGGGTAGTGCAGGGGAGGAGGGTAGCAAGAGATCGAGGTAGAAGGGACTGAGGGAGGTGCTAGAGGTATAATCTTCAGAGTTTGTGTAGTAAGTCAGTTTCTGTCAAAAAGTCAACAAGAGAGTCAGGATTAAAGGAGGGTCCATCTGCAAGAAGGGAAGGTAAAGAAAGGGCCGCAGAGCGAAGACGTCGTTGAAGGTAAATTCTGCGTGCTCGTTGATAGAGTGGGCAGTCCAACAGGATATGTCGAACAGACACTGGAACCTGACAATGCTCACAGAGAGGGGCAGGGAGCCTCTCCATGAGATACCCGTGAGTAAGACGAGTGTGGCCGATGCGAAGACGGGAGAGAGTAGTCTCCCAACCTCGACATTGGTGACAAGAAGAAGGCCAGAAACCTATAACCGGTTTAATAGAATGAAGTTTGTTATTCAGCAGGTCAGACCAGCGTTGTTGCAAACGGGTGCGAAGGTGGGTAGCAATGACCGCAAAATAGTCCGTGAAAGGAACACCTCTATATGAAACTGGAAGGTCATGTACTGCTGACCGCAGGGGTTATACAGCTATTGGAAATAATGAATCAATTTTTACTGAGAATCTCACACTCTGAGGGACCATGGTTTGATCTCCAGCATTAATACAACTGATACGATCCCTTGGCCATAGCGTCTTCTAAACACATCCTCGTGTTTTCTCGCGTTTTTTAACCACACTTCCTTACACATGCTGCCCTAACTTGCCATTTTTATTGAAGGATTTAAAATACTAATATCCATATGATAACTTGTGAATGCCTCTTCTAATTTGCTTCAAATTTTCATGCTGATGTTGAACTGCATTACAAACTTGTGCCGCACACTGCACTACTCCAGTTGCATGCACTGAGGTACAGGGGGCTGGTGTTGTGCAATACAGGGGTACCTTTCTCAGTTATTGCAGCAACTGAAATACATCTAGCTATTGCTTTCTTCTTTCAGGGGCTGATGGAAATGATAGGGAGACTAGCCCCCAGCCCCCCCCACTTTCTGTCTCCCATTCAACTATTACAACTAACCTATAAAGTGTAGAGAAGTCAGTAATTTAGCCAATTTTAAACAATTAAAAAAAATACACAACTATTGGCAGAAAGGTGGGCTAGTGCAAGTATTAGTCGGGGGGGGGGGGGGTTGAAGAGAGTTGGGATAGTTTTAAAAATGCAGTATTAGAATGTGGGGCAGAAGTTTGTGGCTATAGGAAGGTGGGTGCAGGAGGAAAGAGGAGTGAGTGGTGGAATGAAGAAGTAAAGGGTGTGATAAAAGAGAAAAAGGTAGCTTATGAGAGGTTTATACAAAACAGAAGTGTTAATAGAAGAAAAGAGTATATGGAGAGTAAAAGAAAGGTGAAGAGAGTGGTGAGAGAGTGCAAAAGAAGAGCAGATGAAAGAATGGGAGAGGCTCTGTCAAGAAATTTTGCTGAAAACAAGAAAAATTTTTGGAGTGAGATAAACAAGGTAAGAAAGCCTAGGGAACGAATGGATTTGTCAGTTAAAAACAGAGTAGGGGAGTTAGTAGATGGGGAGCTGGAGGTATTGGGTAGATGGCGGGAATATTTTGAGGAACTTTTAAATGTCGATGAAAAAAGGGAGGCGGTAATTTCATGTACTGGACAGGGAGGTACAACATCATTTAGGAGTGAAGAAGAGCAGGATACGAGTGTGGGGGAGGTGCGTAAGGCATTACGTAGAATGAAAGGGGGTGAAGCAGCTGGAATAGACGGGATCATAACAAATGTTAAAAGCAGGAGGGGATATAGTGTTGGAGTGGTTGGTTTTTTTGTTTAATAAATGAATGAAAGAGGGAAATGTACCTAGGAATTGGCAGAGAGCATGTATAGTTCCTTTATATAAAGGGAAGGGGGATAAAAGAGAGTGTAAGAATTATAGGGGAATAAGTTTACTGAGTATACCAGGTAAAGTGTATGGCAGGGTTATTATTGAAAGAATTAGAGGTAAGACAGAGAGTAGGATTGCAGATGAGCAAGGAGGCTTTAGAGTGGGTAGGGGATGTGTAGATTAAGTGTTTACAGTGAAGCATATATGTGAACAGTATTTAGATAAAGGTAGAGAAGTTTTCATTGCATTTATGAATTTAGAAAAGGCATATGATAGAGTGGATAGGGGAGCAATGTGGCAAATGTTGTAAGTGTATGGAATACATAGTAAGTTACTGAAAGCTGTAAAGAGTTTTTATGAGGATAGTGAGGCTCAGGTTAGGGTGTGTAGGAGAGAGGGAGATTACTTCCCGGTAAAAGTAGGTCTTAGACAGGGATGTGTAATGTCACCATGGTTGTTTAATATATTTATAGATGGGGTTGTAAAAGAAGTAAATGCTAGGGTGTTGGGGAGAGGGGTGGGATTAAATTATGGGAAATTAAATGCAAAATGGGAGTTGACACAGTTACTTTTTGCTGATGATACTGTGCTTATGGGAGATTCTAAAGAAAAGTTGCAAAGGTTAGTGGATGAGTTTGCGTGTGTAAAGGTAGAAAGTTGAAAGTGAACATAGATAAGAGCAAGGCAGAGAAGAGTGCCAGTACTCTGAAGGATTAGTAATAATGGTAAAATTATCAACAAAATGTTAGGTAAAAGGATACAGATGCAACTAATATGACAACTATTTTGGCAACGTTTTCCTCTCCAGGAGCCACAATAAAATGTCACATTAATTGCATCAGTATCATTTTAACCTAGCACTCTGAAGGATGGGTGGGAATGATGCAATGTTGCCCAGGATTGCAACAAAATGGAGGAGTGCAGTGCCTGCACTCTGAAGGATGTGTAGGCATATGGTTGCAAGGATTCATGTATAATATATACCCACTTCCTTCAAGACAGACAGGAAAAAGTATTGGTACACAAGTTTACTGGCGTCAACTATCTTGAGGTAAACTGCCTTTACCAGTCATGTCAACAGTGTTTATTTCTTTTGTTGAGAAATATCCAATGTTAAGAACTCATACTATAGCAGAAATGTTAATAACAAATTATACATAAACATTTATTTTTATCATACTTACAGCATAAAGGAAAAATGTTCAGGTAACATGTATCAAATTAACAAATAATGTGATAAAATACTAATTTTTCAGATTACACATTTTAAATTTTATACAATACTAACAAAATACCATTTGGTGGTTCACTGTTAAGTCCTTTTGTCTATACATTGTTTGTAAAAGAACTTTTGTTGGTACACTGCTTGAAGTAGTACGTTTGGTGGCACACTGTAAAAGTACCATTGGCAGCACACTGCAATAGTAACTTTGGTGGCACACTGTAAAAGTACCATTGGCAGCACACTGCAATAGTAACTTTGGTAGCACACTGTAAAAGTACCATTGGCAGCACACTGCAATAGTAACTTTGGTGGCACATTGCAACAGGCATGTATAAGATTTTACAACACCCTTGCATTTCAATGCTCCTTCCTTAAATGCTTACATAAGGAAAACCATGTCATCTGCAACCATCAGCTGGTTATCATCTGTCATTCTTGCAATTGCAGCATCGAATTCATCCGTGGTAAATGGCTGAGAGGCATGTTCATCACTGAGGAACTTCTTAACCTTCGACACAGCCACTGTTTGAATTCTTTCCTGAAAGATCAAATAAAATAATGAACTAACAAGTAAATAATGCTATCAGTACAGTAAACCCTCAATATAATGAACTAATAGGGGGATCATGCAAGTGTTCAATAAACCAGAATGCTAAAAAATAGCATAAAAGTGCACTAAAATACTCTATTGTACACCTAGTATAATGGTGTACACATAATTTACAGATATACCACAATAAACATTGAAAATAATGGAGTTAAAATTACATTTTAACAAGTGGATTTTACCCGTAATTTTAAGTTTTATCCAGGGTTTACTGTACTGTACGTATATCAGACCTGCCAGTTGACGTGTACTGGACGCACAAAGTGATTTGTTTACTTTTGAACATCGGCAAAAATCGAACATTTCCGCTACTTTGAACTCAATTTCAGGCTATTTTCAGTACCGTAATATATCTTCCATTCTATCAAATGAGACCAAGAAACTGCAAATACAACCATAAAAAACATACAAAAATACACCGCAAAGTCACTGTTTTAATCCAAAAACAGTCAATTTTTTTCTCATTATGCACAAAGTGCATAATGAGAAAAATGTGTGCACACTTACCACATAGATGCATTCTCTCACATCTAGGCCTAAATTTAATGCTCACAGCTTATCTGAGCGAGCTGAGCTCATGACGTAGTACTACGGCACGGACCCAGGCTTCAAAGCTGTAGAACTATGGGACGGACCCTTAAGGGGTTAAAAAACAACCCTTCAACGTTTCGTAATGCTATGTAACCATAGCCTCAAAAAATATTACCTCTTTGAATAGCTTTGTGAGTGAAACTTTGAAGGCTGCTAGTCTCTCAGCAGAGATCTCTTTAGGTGTAGTAGTAGATGAAGCAGCTTCACTAGTCCTGGAGGCTCTGCTGACACTGCTTCTCACTGAGGCTGGTGTTGGAGACATGGCTTCACCTTCCTCCTCAGCACTCTCAATGTCGTAAGGATCATAACCTACACAACAACAAAATTCACATTAATAAACCACTTCAGCAGACCTACTTTGTAATCTACTTTAAAAACATTTAAAACCAACATGCAAAACAACACAATATTATTTACTTGTTCTGGAGCTTATTGCCCCTGGCCTCCTCTCTTACACTACACCTACATGAAAAAAAAAGTTAAATGACTAAGAACTATTAAGAAACAGGAAGCAACGGTAGGTAGGTGCATAGGTAAGTGAAGGTGTGGGAAGGAGGGGAAGAGATGGAGTAAAAGTGTGCAGATGTATATATGAGAGAGAGAGATAAAGAGATATAGAGACAGACACAAAAGTGAGACAATGACAGAGACAGAGACAGACAGACTCATGAATATGTGGTTGCATGGTTCAAATCTCTGCTCTTGGCCCCATCTCTCACCTTGTCACTAGCCACTGCTTGGTTTACTCTCTCATGGCTTCAAGACTGAGACCCAATAACTAACAAATGGTAACTGACTAACAAACTACAGTGGACCCCCGAGTAATGAGCACCCCGGAAATCGTACAATTATGTAAGTATAATATTGTAAGTGCTTTTGTAAGTGTATTTTTGGGGGTCTGAAATGGACTAACCTACTTGACATTATTTCTTAAGGGAGTAAATTCGTTCGGTAATGGCACTTGAGCAGGCTTCTGGAATGAATTTTGCTTGTTACTCGGGGTCCACTGTATATCTCTCTCCTTATATGGTTACCCAACATGCCATAATGATTGTACCTCCCAATATGGTTACCCAGCATCATGCCAGGATGATTGTACCTCCTTATATGGTTACCCAGCATCATGCCAGGATGATTGTACCTCCCTATATGGTTACCCAGCATCATGCCAGGATGACTGTACCTCCCTATATGGTTACCAAGCTACAATCTGTTATTCTTACACGGAATGAAGGTTAACTGGGTGTCAAATGTAACATTAAATTTTGTTAATACACCAGCTGTTTCCTAGTGAGGTAGGGCAATATAGTCATTGTTCATTCAATGACTACTGCCAGAAGTGTGTTTACATCAGTCAGATGGCACACTAAAGTACAACATTCCCAACCATCGTTGAGTGTCCAGGCACTGTTGCTCCCACCTCCAGGACTCAAGTCTAGGTAACCAGATGCTCTAAATCCCTTCATAAATGTTACTAACAGAATGTCAAAGCATAAAATAAAACCTTGTCTGACTCTCCACAAATAACTCTCACTCAGGAGAATGAAACTTATGACAAAGTTGCAGTCCTACTTGGACCAAAACACTTGTCATAAATTTCATTCTCCTGAGTGTGTTATTTGTGTATTGTTCCAGTCACGGTACTGTGATTTTTTATTCCTCGTGTGACTGATGTACTGCTGGGAGTGACACAATACCTCAGGACTGGTAGTTAGTCAGGTTTAATGTGAGGAAGGGAAAGACAGGTCCCAATGCTTGTCACAAGAGGTCTTCACCAGCACAGAAGACCCAATAAGCAGAGTACAAAGACCAACCTTCATCACCAGGCTGCTTCTTGGTCTTCTTGATTTTCTTTGTCTTCTTCTCTGCCTCTCCTGTGGCTCTTCTCTTTCTCTTCCTCCCACCTTCTTCCTCCTCCCTGTTGTCCTCATCTTCCTCTTCTGGTTCTGTATCACTCTCCTCATCATTCTTACGCCTCTTCTTCCTCTCCATCACCTGCAATCAAGAGTATATATTTAAGAGGTAGTCACTCCATGCTACTTACACACTATGTGATGTGGTCACTCCATGCTACATACACACTATGTGTTGTGGTCACTCCATGCTACATACACACTATGTGTTGTGGTCACTCCACGCTACACACAATGTACTGTGAAAGGTAGGCATCAAGAGAAAGAAAAAGAGGATTAACATTCATGTTAGGAATGTGCTGATAAGTGGTAATTCAACACAACAGTTTGTGAAGCTGAAAGAAGAGTAGTTTAACCAGTTTAGAGGTATAACACAACATTCCCAGGTATGACACAACATTGCCAGGTATCACAACATTCCAAGGTGTGACATATTTCCATTTATGACACAACATTGCCAGGTATGACAGAACATTCTCATGACAAAAAAGAATGTTATTAGTGTCAGCAGAGAAAGAATACACACACTCAGCAACACACTGGAGTGGGAACAAGGAGCCTGAAAGGAAGCATACACTGGAACATCAGAGGCAGGGAAAGGGGGCAAGGGGAAAAGAAGTATGAACCAGATTACAGTGACCAGATTACAATAATAATAATAATAATAATAAGAAGAAGAAGAATAATAATTATAGGTAGTAGGTTAGTAGACAGCAACCACCCAGGGAAGTACTAATGTCCTGCCAAGTGAGTGTGAAATGAAAGCCTGTATTTGATTTACATGATGGTAGGATTGCTGGTGTCTTTTTTCTGTCTCATGAACATGCAAGATTTCAGGTACGTCTTGCTACTTCTACTTACACTTAGGTCACACTAAACATACATGTGCACGTTTATGTATACACACTCATCTTTGATTTTATCTTAATAGTTCTTGTTCTTATTCCTTTTCCTTTCATATCCATGGGGAAGTGGAATAAGAATATTTCCTCCGTAAGCCATGCGTGTTGTAAAAGTCAACTAAAATGCAGGGAACAATTGGCTAGTAACCCCTTTTCCTGTATAGATTTACTAAAAAGAAAAAGAAGAAAACTGTCAAAGTGGGATGTTTGAATGTGCATGGATGTTGTGCGAATGATAAGAAAGAGATGATTGTAGATGTTATGAATGAAAAGAAGCTGGATGTCCTGGCTTTAAGTGAGACAAAGATGAAGGGGGTAGGAGAGTTTCAGTGGGGGGAAATAAATGGGATTAGGTCAGGGATTTCAAATAGAATTAGAGCTAAAGAAGGAGTGGCAATAATGTTGAATAATCAATTATGGCAGGTAAAAAGGGAATATAAATGTATAAATTCAAGGATTATGTGGAGTAAAATAAAGGTTGGATGTGAAAAGTGGGTTATAGTAAGTGTTTATGCACCTGGAGAAGAGAGAAGTGTAGAGGAGAGAGAGAGATTTTGGGAAATGTTGAGTGAGTGGTTGGGGAGGTTTGAACCAAGTGAGAAAGTACTTGTGGTTGGGGATCTTAATGCTAAAGTGGGTAAAAATGTTGTGGAGGGAGTAGTAGGTAATTTTGGGGTGCCAGGGGTAAATGTAAATGGGGAACCGTTAATTGAGCTATGTGTAGAAAGAGGTTTTGTAATAAGTAATACATATTTTATGAAAAAGAGGATAAATAAGTATACAAGGTATGATATAGCAGGTAATGAAAGTAGTTTGTTAGATTATGTATTGGTGGATAAAAGGTTGATGGGTAGGCTTCAGGATGTACATGTTTATAGAGGGGCAACGGATATATCAGATCATTATTTAGTTGTAGCTACAGTTAGAGTAAAAGGTAGATGGGACAAAAAGAAAATGGCAACAGCAAGTAAGAGAGAGGTAAAAGTGTATAAACTAAGGGAGGAGGAAGTTAGGGTGAGATATAAGCAACTATTGGCAGAAAAGTGGGCTAGTGCAAGTATGAATAGTGGGGGGTTGAAGAGAGTTGGGATAGTTTTAAAAATGCAGTATTAGAATGTGGGGCAGAAGTTTGTGGCTATAGGAGGGTGGGTGCAGGATGAAAGGAGAGTGAGTGGTGGAATGAAGAAGTAAAGGGTGTGATAAAAGAGAAAAAGGTAGCTTATGAGAGGTTTTTACAAAACAGAAATGTTAATAGAAGAGCAGAGTATATGGAGAGTAAAAGAAAGGTGAAGAGAGTGGAGAGAGAGTGCAAAAGGAGAGCAGATGAAAGAGTGGGAGAGGCTCTGTCAAGAAATTTTGCTGAAAACAAAACAAAATTTTGGAGTGAGATAAACAAGTTAAGAAAGCCTAGGGAACAAATGGATTTGTCAGTTAAAAACAGAGTAGGGGAGTTAGTAGATGGGGAGCTGGAGGTATTGGGTAGATGGCGGGAATATTTTGAGGAACTTTTAAATGTCGATGAAAAAAGGGAGGCGGTAATTTCATGCACTGGCCAGGGAGGTATAACATCGTTTAGGAGTGAAGAAGAGCAGGATGTGAGTGTGGGGAAGGTGCGTGAGGCATTACGTAGAATGAAAGGGGGTAAAGCAGCTGGAACTGACGGGATCATGACAGAAATGTTAAAAGCAGGGGGGATATAGTGTTGGAGTGGTTGGTATTTATGTTAAATAAATGTATGAAAGAGGGAAAGGTACCTAGGGATTGGCAGAGAGCATGTATAGTTCCTTTATATAAAGGGAAGAGGGATAAAAGAGATTGTAAGAATTTTTTTTTTTTTTTTCAACAAGTCGGCCGTCTCCCACCGAGGCAGGGTGACCCAAAAAGAAAGAAAATCCCCAAAAAGAAAAAACTTTCATCATCATTCAACACTTTCACCACACTCATACATAATCACTGTCTTTGCAGAGGAGCTCAGATACGACAGCTGAGAAAAGTCAGAATTATAGAGGAATAAGTTTACTGAGTATACCAGGTAAAGTGTACGGTAGGGTTATTATTGAAAGAATTAGAAAAAAAAAAAAATTGAAGTACGTACTCTATATATAGGTTAGAAAGGAAAGTAGAATAAAGGAAAGAGCCTAACACCAAAAATCTGGAAATAAAGCTTACCTTGGAAGGATAAAAAAAAAAGTTATAATCCACACAAATACAAAAGAGATAAAGGTATCAGTAGGAGAGGAAGATACTGAAAGTTCTCAATGTCAGACTTACTGACAACACTGAACTCTGTACTATTAAAGTTTTTTTTTTTTCAACAAGTCGGCCGTCTCCCACCGAGGCAGGGTGACCCAAAAAGAAAGAAAATCCCCAAAAAGAAAAAACTTTCATCATCATTCAACACTTTCACCACACTCATACATAATCACTGTCTTTGCAGAGAAGCTCAGATACTACAGCTGAGAAAAGTCCCTCCCAGCTGTCACTATCTCAGACCCCTCCTTTAAAGTGCAGGCATTGTACTTCCCATTTCCAGGACTCAAGTCCAACTAAATCAATTAACTGGTTTCCCTGAATCCCTTCACACAATGTTACCCTGCTCACACTCCAACAGATCGTCATGTCCCAAAAACCATTCGTCTCCATTCACTCCTATCTAACACGCTCACACATGCTTGCTGGAAGTCCAAGCCCTCGCCCACAAAACCTCCTTTACCCTTCCTCCAACCTTTCTAGGACGACCCCTACCCCGCCTTCCTTCCCCTACAGATTTATACGCTCTCCAAGTCATTCTACTTTGATCCATTCTCTCTAAATGACCAAACCACCTCAACAACCCCTCTTCAGCCCTCTGACAAATACTTTTAGTAACTCCACACCTTCTCCTAATTTCCACATTCCGAATTTTCTGCATAATATTTACACCACACATTGCCCTTAGACAGGACATCTCCACTGCCTCCAGCCTCCTCCTCGCTGCAGCATTTGCAACCCATGCTTCACACCCATATAAGAGTGTTGGTACCACTATACTTTCGTACATTCCCTTCTTTGTATATGTAATAAAACCTAATTTTGCCTGTATCAAAACCATAGTTCGAAAAGTCAAAACACCAAACTACTGAATCAAGTTTTAACATGATAAACTGATCACTATTGTTCAGTACAGGTGAGATGCTCTTCAACTTAAGATAGTTCAACTTTACAATGGTGCAAAAGCAATTACTTAAGATAATTACCAAGCACAAAGGCGGCAAGTCCGTAAGTCATATTCATTTTACTGGTCTATAGTTAGTTATACTAATTATTTGTTTATTTACTTATTCAGTGATAGTAGTTATTTCTTTACTTGTTTATTTATCATATATTTGACTTAGGACATTTTTGACTTACAATGGGTTCGTCGGAACATAACCCCATCATTAGTCAAGGAGCACCTTTATGTTGAAACAGTCAGCAGATAAACTGTCTCCATTTTATATTTTAACTCTCCAGTATATTATTATTTTCACAGGGAAGCAGTAAATCAAGAGGAAGAGGAGATAATCTGCTCTGACACATGAGAAACCTTCCCTCGGGTCAGAGCAGATTACCTCCTATTCCTCTACCTTTAGTGCTTCCCTCCTCTTCCTTTTGACCCAAGGAATGGTACCTTTAATTTCTTGGATCAAGACCCATAGAGGAAGGAGGGAAGGGAAGAATAGAGGAAGGAGGGAAGGGAAGAATAGAGGAAGGAGGGAAGGGAAGAATAGAGGAAGGAGGGAAGGGAAGAATAGAGGAAGGAGGGAAGGGAAGAATAGAGGAAGGAGGGAAGGGAAGAATAGAGGAAGGAGGGAAGGGAAGAATAGAGGAAGGAGGGAAGGGAAGAATAGAGGAAGGAGGGAAGGGAAGAATAGAGGAAGGAGGGAAGGGAAGAATAGAGGAAGGAAGGAAGGGAAGAATAGATAACAGCACAAATAATGACCCACTGGTAGTAATACACATACTAATAATAACCCACTGATAATAGGACTAATAATAACAACTGGAAGTAATGGTACAAGTAACGACTCACTGCTAATGACACACCTTTTTAAAGTAGGCATATGACACCATCTCGATGGCAGCTTCAGCATCTTGCACTGTTACATAACGGGAAAGTCTGGCTTTTGAATGAGCTGTAGAGAGACGAATGAGTGTCTCCAGGGCACGGGCGGTTACTGGCTGTGTCTGGAAAAGAAGAACCAACTTCAGTATGGTGGTGTAATGTTTGTTCAGACATTTGTTAAGAGTATTTAATGGCTACAAATAAATACTCATTACTGACAAGGCCAGCTATATAGTACAGTGGACCCCAGCCTAACGAGCAAAATTCATTCCAGAAGCCTGCTCAAGTGCCATTACCGAACGAATTTACTTCCTTAACCCATTAACTGTCCAAACGTATATATACGTTTTTACTGCTAGTGCTCCGACCTTGATTTTCCCCATAAGAAAGCATGTAAAAAAAACGTATATGTATATACGTTTGGACAGTTAATGGGTTAAGAAATAATGTCACGTAGGTTAGTCTATTTCAGACCCCCAAAAATACACTTCCACAAGCACATACAATATTATACTTACATAACTGTACGATTTCCGGGGCGCTCGTTAGGCGGGGGTCCACTGTATAATGTTTGGAAATAAAAAAAAAATTTTTTTAACTAAATATAAACATAAATAATTTACACATTGAAAGACTAGAAAAGAGGAAATTTATTGGTTATCACCTAGATTATATTATATTAACATATTGGAGTAAGTGTAAAAATTATAGGGGAATAAGCTTACTGAGTATACAAGGTAAAGTGTATGGCAGGGTTATTATTGAAAGAATTAGAGGTAAGACAGAGAGTAGGATTGCAGATGAGCAAGGAGGCTTTAGAGTGGGTAGGGGATGTGTAGATCAAGTGTTTACAGTGAAGCATATATGTGAACAGTATTTAGATAAAGGTAGAGAAATTTTCATTGCATTTATGGATTTAGAAAAGGCATATGATAGAGTGGATAGGGGAGCAATGTGGCAAATGTTGCAAGTGTATGGAATAGGTAGTAAATTACTGAAGGCTGTAAAGACTTTTTATGAGGATAGTGAGGCTCAGGTTAGGGTGTGTAGGAGAGAGGGAGATTACTTCCCGGTAAAAGTAGGTCTTAGACAGGGATGTGTAATGTCACAATGGTTGTTTAATATATTTATAGATGGGGTTGTAAAAGAAGAAAATGCTAGGGTGTTGGGGAGAGGGGTGGGATTAAATTATGGGGAATTAAATGCAAAATGGAAGTTGACACAGTTACTTTTTGCTGATGATACTGTGCTTATGGGAGATTCTAAAGAAAAGTTGCAAAGGTTAGTGGACGAGTTTGGGAGTGTGTGTAAAGGTTGAAAGTGAACATAGATAAGAGTAAGGTGATGAGGGTATCAAACGATTTAAATAAAGAAAAATTGGATATCACATTGGAGAGAGGGATTATGGAAGAAGTACATGTTTTCAGATATTTGGGAGTTGACGTGTCAGCGGATGGGTTTATGAAGGATGAGGTTAACCATAGAATTGATGAAGGAAAAAAGGTGAGTGGTGCGTTGAGGTATCTGTGGAGATAAAAAACGTTATCCATGGAGGCAAAGAAGGGAATGTACGAAAGTATAGTGGTACCAACACTCTTATATGGGTGTGAAGCATGGGTTGCAAATGCTGCAGCGAGGAGGAGGCTGGAGGCAGTAGAGCTGTCCTGTCTAAGGGCAATGTGTGGTGTAAATATTATGCAGAAAATTCGGAATGTGGAAATTAGGAGGTGTGGAGTTACTAAAAGTGTTTGTCAGAGGGCTGAAGAGGGGTTGTTGAGGTGGTTTGGTCATTTAGAGAGAATGGATCAAAGTAGAATGACTTGGAGAGCGTATAAATCTGTAGGGGAAGGAAGGCGGGGTAGGGTTGGGTTGGGTAGGGTTGGAGGGAGGGGGTAAAGGAGGTTTTGTGGGCGAGGGGCTTGGACTTCCAGCAAGCATGTGTGAGCGTGTTAGATAGGAGTGAATGGAGATGAATGGTTTTTGGGACATGACGAGCTGTTGGAGTGTGAGCAGGGTAACATTGTGTGAAGGGATTCAGGGAAACCAGTTAATTGATTTAGTTGGACTTGAGTCCTGGAAATGGGAAGTACAATGCCTGCACTTTAAAGGAGGGGTCTGGGATAGTGACAGCTGGGAGGGACTATTCTCAGCTGTCGTATCTGAGCGCCTCTGCAAAGACAGTGATTATGTATGAGTGTGGTGAAAGTGTTGAATGATGATGAAAGTATTTTCTTTTTGGGTCACCCTGCCTTGGTGGGAGACGGCCGACTTGTTGAAAAAAAAAACTTGGAGTAAGTTAAAAAAATGAATTGTGTACAATGGGCAATCTTTCCAGAACATGCTACCGTGCAGCACAACCAACACTACGTGCTACCGTGCAGCACAACCAACACTACGTGCTACCGTGCAGCACAACCAACACTACGTGCTACCGTGCAGCACAACCAACACTACGTGCTACCGTGCAGCACAACCAACACTACGTGCTACCGTGCAGCACAACCAACACTACGTGCTACCGTGCAGCACAACCAACACTACGTGCTACCGTGCAGCACAACCAACACTACGTGCTACCGTGCAGCACAACCAACACTACGTGCTACCGTGCAGCACAACCAACACTACGTGCTACCGTGCAGCACAACCAACACTACGTGCTACCGTGCAGCACAACCAACACTACGTGCTACCGTGCAGCACAACCAACACTACGTGCTACCGTGCAGCACAACCAACACTACGTGCTACCGTGCAGCCCAACCAACACTACGTGCTACCGTGCAGCCCAACCAACACTACGTGCTACCGTGCAGCCCAACCAACACTACGTGCTACCGTGCAGCCCAACCAACACTACGTGCTACCGTGCAGCCCAACCAACACTACGTGCTACCGTGCAGCCCAACCAACACTACGTGCTACCGTGCAGCCCAACCAACACTACGTGCTACCGTGCAGCACAACCAACACTACGTGCTACCGTGCAGCACAACCAACACTACGTGCTACCGTGCAGCACAACCAACACTACGTGCTACCGTGCAGCACAACCAACACTACGTGCTACCGTGCAGCCCAACCAACACTACGTGCTACCGTGCAGCCCAACCAACACTACGTGCTACCGTGCAGCACAACCAACACTACGTGCTACCGTGCAGCACAACCAACACTACGTGCTACCGTGCAGCACAACCAACACTACGTGCTACCGTGCAGAACAACCAACACTACGTGCTACCATGTAGCACAACCAACACTACGTGCTACCATGCAGTACAACCAACACTACTATTTAGTCTACCATTACCTCACCAATGGAACATTCATGGGATCCACAACAGAAAACCATAAAAGTTCACACCATAAATCTGACATTAGTGATTACTTGAAAGATCTGAATCTCCTTCAAATATTCCTGCATGCTACTGTGCAAATTACATATACCTTGGATAGCTTTCCAGAGTTTTCCTACTCCTGCAACCCAGCCATGGGCCAGGCTTGTCTGCTGCTTGCCTGGTCAAACAGGCTGTTGCTGCTGGCAGCCCTGGGCCAGGCTTATCTGGTGCTTGTCTGGTCAACCAGGTTGTTGTTGGCAACTTGCTAGCCTACCATCACAGCATGGTTGATTAGGCACTTGGCAGAAGTATTTGTCTAGTTTCTTGGTGAAGACCTCTACACTTGTTCCAACAGTGTTTTTGCTATCTTGTGGTAGTGTTAAACAGTCTGGGACCACATGTGTTGATACAATATTCTCTTATTGTTTCCCTAGTGCCCCTGATTTTCACTGGGTTTATTTTACATTTTTTCCCATATCTCTCATTCCAGTATAATGTTATGGCAGTGTGTAGATTTGAGACCAGGCCCTCAACCCTTCATACAGTAGGGCCCCGCTTTACAGCATTCTGCTAATAGGGACATTTCAAATTATGACCAAAACACACTATACGGATCCCTCCCCCACCTGACTTTCTAATATGGTCAGCACGCCCCACCCGGTTTGTTTACATTCTCCATGAGCACGACTCTCCATTATTTCTGGAAACTTTCCAAAATTTCAATTGTTTTGAAGCTATTTCATATTTTATATATACTACTCTGATAATTGTACTTATATGTACATATACCTAAATAAACTTACACACTGTCCTGGTGCGCAGGTACACGTTAAAATCACTAAGAGTGTCTTACTAGTCTTGAAGATGCCAGATTAAGAATAATAATAATAACACAATAATAATAACTTTGAGGCACATTAAATTTTGTATATTATGTTAATACAGCCTCTCCTCACTTAGCTACGTACTCGTTTACCGACGTCTCGGACTTACAACGGGCTCTCTGACCAGTATTTATATATAAATAATGCATATTAGAGCTGATTTCCTCAATTCTGTTTATTACAATATACAGTACACTGCTGTATAAACTTTTATTAATATACCAGAAATTTTATAAATGGTGTAAAGGTGACATTAAAACAATATCAAAGATAGTTGACACAACTCCACTACCATTATAGTATGCTCCTCGTTTAGCAACGAATTTGTTTACCAACAGGGTCTTAGGTCCCTATCTCCGTCGTTAAGTGAGGAGAGGCTGTATAGATATTTTGATTAATCCATCTATATTTTTCTCAAAATTATAAAATAAACATGCTATGTAACATATAAACATAATAAATACACCCCACAGATATGAAATGTCTTTCCAGTCGTCTTGCCAGAGTGTCGGAAAGAATAACATTTTCTATAGTTCAATGCCAAAGAAAATGTGTACACAATAGTATTACTGTGGGTAACTGTAGAAAATTATTCCTTTCAAATGCCTTCCTCCAGAGTGTCATTCCTTCTAAAAATGGGTTACACGAGAATGAGATTGTTGCTCTTTATTTATGTATTCTACTTTACTAACATGAAGAAAACTTGTACACAATGTAAGGTGTTTGTATTATGGTATAAGCTTCACAAATATGGAAATGAACGCGTATCAACCAACGCGTTCGTCTGCTTTTTTACATACTCCGCATCTCTGTCCTCTCTGATTTACTCGTTCTCTCTCTCTCATTTATTCGTTATCTCGTTTAACCCTTTCAGGGTCCAAGGGGGGTCTCCGAAACTCGTTCTCAGGGTCCAAGAATTTAAAAAAAATTTTTATTATTTTCTTATGAAATGATAGAGAATCTTTTTCCGATCATAACGCCACAAAAATTATGAAATTTGATCAAAAACTAACAGAATTATGCTTTCGCGAAATTAGCGGTAGCCATGACACTTACACATCGGCGATTTCGCCCACTTTGAGCCCTATTTTTGGCAAATTCCAATGTTTCAGTTAACTAAAATTATAGCTATTTCGCTAGAACTCCATTTCTTCTATCGATTGAGTACAAGAAACCGCCTATTTACCAATTACAACTACCCAAAATAGTGGTCAGAAAATGGCAATTTGGCCAATTTCACACAAATTTCAAACGATGCCAATTTCAAAATAGGGTCCATAATAAACAAGCCAGACATTCCTGGCACTAAAATAACGTCTTCTCTGTTCATTAGTCACTTTTCCAGGCCCCTCTTACATTACTTTTGCTTTTCATTTTGAATTTTTATTCTCACAAAAAAATAGAAGATTTACTGTATACAACTGCATCATTGTAAAAATGGTATAAATAATATTAGAGCACTTGTGCATGAATATTAGACTCGCCAGTTGATGTGTATTGGATACATGGTGTGATTTGTTTACTCTTGAACATCGTCAAAAATCGAACATTTTCGCTACTTTGAGATCAATTTCAAGGTACTTCTCATTGTCAAACCAATCAAAATCTCAGGGGCTATGATGTCTGGTAAAAGCTATATGGCACACACTCCAATTAAGCAAATACAGTGGTACCTCGAGTTACGATATTTTTTCATTCGAGAATGCTGTTCAAGTGCCATTACCAAACGAATTTATCCCCATAAGGAATAATGTAAAATAGACTAGTCCTTTTACACCCCCAAAAATATACTTACAAAAGCATTTAAAAAAATAAACTTACATAAAAGGGCGATTTTGGGGACCATCGTAACTCGAGGTACCACTGTATATTATATATTAGAGGCAAAATACTAAAAGTTGCCAAGATAGTAAGTCACACGTGCAGCAGGTTGGTACCTTCAATGCTGAGAATCTACCTAGTCAGCAGGCTTCTTCATTCTGTTACAGAGGACAATAATAGTGGAGGTGTAGTTATGAGGTGATCAGTCCCTCATTTTTCACAATGATGATGATGCAAGTGTGAGGTGGTCAGTCCCTCAGATCCCACTTAAATCTGCATCTTCAAGGCAAAGGTACCTATAACCTCACATCTGCTTCTTACATACTACTGTCACCACTGTAGTTTGACTGAAGAAATATCGAGTGTGTGTGAGAGAGAGTGTAAGAGTGAGATAATGCGAGTGTGTGTGAGTATAAAATTATGCCAGTAACACTTCTGGAAACACAGGGAGTGAGTAATGGAGAATGTATTAGTGTGTTGCTGAGTAATTAACTGTCTCAATGTTCAATAATTAACATTTTTAATACTTTATTCATATTGACTTATTTATACCCACTCAAAATTTGAAACCATATCAACACTGCCACACTTTAGTGTTCTAATTCCTTTATTTCCCTACTAGTGTATAAAAATAAAGCAGGTTAAGCAGTAAAGTGGGTGTGAGGCAGCTACAAGTTTAACATGAAACATTACAGGTTAAACATGAAACACTAATATAAACACTACAGGTTTAACAGGCAACACTACACAAAACACTACAGGTTAAACATGCAACACTGCAGGTTTAACAGGCAACACTGCAGGTTTAACAGGCAACACTGCAGGTTTAACAGGCAACACTGCAGGTTTAACAGGCAACACTGCAGGTTTAACAGGCAACACTGCAGGTTTAACAGGCAACACTGCAGGTTTAACAGGCAACACTGCAGGTTTAACAGGCAACACTGCAGGTTTAACAGGCAACACTGCAGGTTTAACAGGCAACACTGCAGGTTTAACAGGCAACACTGCAGGTTTAACAGGCAACACTGCAGGTTTAACAGGCAACACTGCAGGTTTAACAGGCAACACTGCAGGTTTAACAGGCAACACTGCAGGTTTAACAGGCAACACTGCAGGTTTAACAGGCAACACTGCAGGTTTAACAGGCAACACTGCAGGTTTAACAAGCAACACTGCAGGTTTAACAGGCAACACTACAATATAAACACTACAGGTTTAACATGCAACACTACAACAACTGCTTAATCTTGCAGCTGTAACTAACATTAAGCACAATATACCAAGATGAGACTCACTCGTGCCATATCTGCATGCTCAGTGTCCTGGGATCGTAGTCGAGAATATTCCTCAGCAATAACCTCACAAGCTTCTCTTGTTAGACTGGGCTTGATGCTCTTAGCTATATGAATGTACTTCCTCATGAACTTCAAACTAACAATGTTGTCTCTGAAAGCATAAAAATGAAAAGCAATAAAGTATCTTGCATACAACTACAGTGGAACCCTGAGTTTCGGCCACCCTGAGTATCAGCCACTCCGAGTTTAGACCACTTTTTTTGGCTAAATTTTGTCCCGAGTTTCGGCCTGTGCCCCGTGTTTCGGCCGGCGTACCAGACCTGCCAGCCTGCCTGCGCAGGTGTCATGAGCCAGTCTAGCTTTGTTTATCCTTGAGTGAACATTACCCTGCGTGCTCATCCAAACATTTCACAATAAATTCATTGTGTTAAGTTCTTGTTTATTGATTGTGACTGTGAAATAAGCCACCATGGGCCCAAACAAACTTCCTAGTAGCAAAGTACCAAAGTGGAGGAGGAAGAGAGAGGAGAGAATGTGCCTTCTTCAGTGATTCTACGATATGTACGATATTAAAGCAGCAAGAGTCGATAAAGGCTATAGCACCAGCCAGCAATAAAGTGTAGCATTAACAGTGTAGCAAGTAAGTTAAGCGATTAAGCGACAGAAAAATGACGACACGAAACTTAACTCCTCCATTGTTGTTTGAGGTATATAGGGTCACTGACAACACCGCCGCCTCTGCTGCAGCTTATGCTTATGCTCTCAGTGGCCCTTATACACTCAACAACAACACAACACCAGTCGTGACATATGTAATGACTTTATTTTATTCATTCTAGAGTATATGTCATGTTTCTATGTTATTAATATTGTTTATTATGTCATATTAGATGAACTGTGATAGATAAATAAGCCATAGAGTTGATATTAATGTCATATTAAAGGACTATCTTGTCCTGCCTCCAAACAAATTCTCCTGCCTCTCTCATACGCCAACAAGTCTTCAATAAAGGTAAAACCGATTTAAATGTTCATTTATCCATTAAGATTAGTGCTTTATATTTATTTCTCATTGTTTTCTGTATGTAAAACTATAGTATTTATTCTTTAAAAAATTATTTTTTTTGTGAATATTTTTGGGTGGAATGGATTAATTGGATTTACATTATTTTTTATGGGAAATATTGCTTCGACTTTAGGCCTAGCTCCTGGAATGGATTACAGCCGAAACTCGGGGTTCCACTGTATTACTGTTTGCTTTCTTATTTTAAAATAAAGACATACACAAGGTGCAACAAGTACAAAAGAATATTTACAGCTGTTAGTTAACAAGAATAACTGTATAAAAAACCTTGTAAAGTAAACTGTTTGACAAGTTTGTACAACAGATCTGAATTTATGAACTTTTAGTTGTTTCCTAAGTTCCTTGTTTGTATGTGTGGACATGCATCATAAGTATGTATGTCTGCAAGTGTACATGTGTGTATGTGTGGGGGAGAAAGATGTAAACATGGATGTGTTTAACCCTTTGGGGGTCCAAGGGGTCTCTGAAACTCGTTCTCAGGGTCCACGAATTTAAAAAAAAAAAAAAAATTTCTTATGAAATGAGAGAGAATCTTTTTCCGATCATAACGCCACAAAAATTATGAAATTTGATTGAAAACTAACGGAATTATGCTTTCGCGAAGTTAGCGATATCCATGACATTTACGCATCGGCGATTTCGCCCACTTTGAGCCCTATTTTCGGCAAATTCCAATGTTTCAGTCTACTAAAATTATAGCTATTTCACTAGAACTCCATTTCTTCTATCGAGTACAAGAAACCGCCTATTTACCAATTTCAACTACCCTATTTCAAAATAGGGTCCAGAATAAACAAGGCAGACATTCCTGGCACTAAAATAACATCTTCTCTGTTCATTAGTCACGTCTCCAGGCCCCTCTTACATTACTTTTGCTTTCCATTTTGAATTTTTATTCTCACAAAAAATAGAAGATTTACTGTTATGTATACAACTACGTACATCATTGTAAAAATGGTATAAATAATATCAGCGCACTTGTGCAAGAATATTAGACTCTCCAGTTGATGTGTATTGGACGCATGGTGTGATTTGTTTACTCTTGAACATCGGCCAAAATCAAACATTTTCGCTACTTTGCGCTCAGTTTCAAGGTACTTGTCATCGTGAAACCAGTCAAAGTTATCTCTATTTTCTGTAATATATCATCTATTCTATAAAATGAGACTAAGAAAACGAGAATACAAGCATAAATACCATACGAAAATAGACTGCAAAGTCGCTGTTTTAAACTAAAAACACGGTCAGTTTTTTTCCTCATTATGCACTGTGTGGTGCAGGAATTTTTTTATACTGCGCACACTGACCGCACAGATCCATTCTATCACATCTAGGCCTAACAGCCTGTTTCTGCTTGATTTGAGGGCGCTAGAATTTAGGCGTACTAGTACGTCAATAACCCCAGGGCGTAAGCCATACTAGTACGACCAAAACCCCGAAAGGATTAAGAAAGTAAACATGGACGTGTGTAAGCATGGATATGTGTAAGTGTGAAAGCATGGATGGGATGAGGTGTGGACATATTTTACTTTGGGACGTAGATATCAGCCTTGCTTGACATAATTCAAGAAGAGAGTATGTTAAGTACTTACTTCTTGGAGCGAAGACTGCCGTGAAGAAGGGCATCGTATTTCTCATACATAGGAGTGTCCGCTTCCTCACCATCCTCATCCAGACCATTTGTTGATAGAACATCCACCCCAATGCCCATGGGAAGAGCTTCACCATCTTGTTCATGAGGAGATCTGTAACAATTTATAATTTTTGCTTACATCTTCCAAAATATTCTCTCTCTCTCTCTCTCAGAGAGAGAGAGAGAGAGGAGAAGAGAGATAAGAGAGAGAAAGAGAGATAAGAGAGAGATAGGAGAGAGATGAGAGAAGAGATAGGAGAGAGAGAAGAGAGAGAGAAGAGAGAGAAGAAGAGAGAGAAGAAGAGAGAGAAGAAGAGAGAGAAGAAGAGAGAGAAGAAGAGAGAGAGAAGAGAGAGAGAGAAGAGAGAGAGAGAGAGAGAGAGAGAGAAGGAGAGAGAGAAGGAGAGAGAGAAGGAGAGAGAGAAGGAGAGAGAGAAGGAGAGAGAGAAAGAGAGAGAGAGAGAGAGAGAGAGACCGAAAGAGAGAGAGAAAGAGAGAGAGAAAGAGAGAGAGAAAGAGAGAGAGAAAGAGAGAAAGAGAGAGAGAGAGAGTATTCTCAGAAAAAGCATTCCTACCTAAAAGAAGCATTCCTACCTTCAACGAAGCATTACAAGTGTATAGTTCAGTTCAGATGAGAAATCACACACCTCACAAAACCTTCTCACTCTCCCTCAAACATCTACACCAGAATTATTGACCTTCCAGATTGACCATCTTACTCCTTGTATTCTAAATGATCAAGTCATCTTGACTCCTCTTCCACCTCTTGAATTACACCTTTCATGTCACCACACCTAATTTCTTCACTCCTTATTCTTGGTGTAATATTCACACCATACACTTACCTCAAATAAGACATCTACACTGCTTCCTGCCTTCTTTGCTGCACATTTGAATAATGTGTTTTGATCATATAAAAATGTTAGTACATTCTCCTTTTTGCAACAACACATTCTTTACCCCATTTATTATGTGGTTCACATTAACCTTTCACACACCCATCTACCAACACATTCACTCCTAAATCTCTAAATATATTCACATCTTCCCTACTCCCTCTATGCAACCTGACATCCTTGTTTCATGTCTACATTTATGTTTAGTGTTAGCTTCATTGTTTCATGACCACGTTTATATTTAGTGTCAGTTTCGTTGTTTCATGACCACATTTATATTTAGTGTTAGCTTCATTGTTTCAAGTCTATGTTTATGTTTAGTGTTAGCTTCATCAATCCTTTGTACTTTAACTGAAAATGATAATGCAATAAACTTTAAAAGTAGAGTAAATCCTCTTACAGCATGACATCACACACTATGATTTTTGTATAAACGCTACTGAAAAAGTGCAACCAAGTGGGGCTATGTCTGTTGTTTTTAGTAACTGCGGGACGACCCCAGTGTCCATGCTCCCTCTCCATAGGATGTTAAAAGCACGTGATAGGGGCTTCTTGCAGTTCTTGATGAACACGGAGTTCCATAAGTCTGGGCCTGGGGCGGAGTGCATGGGCATGTCATTTATTGCCTCTTCGAAGTCATTCAGCGTCAGGATAATGTCAGATAGGTTTGTGTCTATCAAGTTTTGTGGCACTCTCATAAAAAATTCATTTAGGTCTTCGACTTTGTCTGGTTAGTCATACTGGGACTTTAGTAGCTCGCTCATTTCCTTACTGTCATCTGTGTAGGACCCATCCCGTTTAAGTAGGGGGCCAATACTGGATGTTGTTCTCAACTTTGATTTGGCATACGAAAAGAAATACTTTGGGTTTCTTTCAATTTCATTTATGGCTTTTAGTTCTTCCCGCGTTTCTTGATTCCTGTAAGATTCCTTTAGTTTTAGTTTGATGCTTGCTATTTCTCTGACCAGTGTCTCCCTACGTATTTCAGATATGTTGGCCTCTTGTAGCCGCTCTGTTATTGTTTGCCTTCGCCTGTATAGGGAGCGCCTTTCTCTTTCTAGTTTACATCTTCTCCTCCTTTTCCTTAAGGGAATTTGCCTTGAGCAAACCTCAAGTGCCACAGAGTTAATTTGTTCTAGACATAGGTTAGGATCTGAGATGCTTAGGCTATCTTCCCAGTTTATATCATTTAGGACTTGGTTTACTTGGTCCCACCATATGTTTTTGTTATTGAAGTTGAATTTGGTGAAGGCTCCATCGCGACTGATCACATTTTGTCGGTCTGGGGCCCCCCCGCATACATGTCTGGACCTCTATTATATTGTGATCTGAGTACAGTGGACCCTCTGTTTTCGTTGAAAATTCATTCCAGAATGCTGTTTGAGTGGCATTACCGAACGAATTTATTCCCATAAGGACAAATGTAAATTAGATTAGTCGTTTCAGAACCCCAAAAATACATTACAAAAGCTGTTACAAAAATACATTTACATAATTGTTCGAGTTTGGAGGTGAACGAAAACCGAGGGTTCACTGTATATTGTTTTTGATATGACGACATTTCGTATCATCATCATTGTTAGTGAAGATGAGGTCCAGCGTATTCTCCAGTCTTGAAGGATCTATTACTTGCTGGTTTAAGGTGAATTTGGTGCAGAGGTTTAAAAGCTCGTGTGTGTGCGAGTTTTCATCTGAGCTGCCTCCTGGTGTTATCTCTGCTACCACATTGTTTGCAATATTCCTTCATTTTAGGTGCCTAAGGTTGAAGTCCCCCAGGAGCAAAAGCTGGAAGGTTTTCCAGACAGTGGTCAATTTTCAGAAGCTGTTCCTGGAATTGTTGGGACATTGCATCCGGAGGCTTGTATACAACCACGATGACCAGGTTTTGATTTTCAATCTTTACTGCTAAAACTTCAACTACGTACATCATTTGAGGTATTTAGTAGTTCTGAGCATATAAGTGACTCTGTGATATACAGGTCACATCTGTATAGGTTGTAGCCTGAGATCCATATTTCATTGTCCAAGTGATCCTTTATGTGGGTCTCTGTGAAAGACTCGAACATTGCATTTGACTCTGTAAGCAGTCCACGGATGTAAGGTATTTTGTTGTTCGTCGCTGGCTTTAGACCCTGTGGTAAAATGAAACACGGCAGATGTACGGCCAGGTCTCCTGCAAGTTGTTGCTTCTCTTATATCTTATACTATCAATTTAAAAGTAATATTATGCGAGTATAACAACATCTTGTAGGAGTGTGGAAGAGCCAATTGTGAGTGTGGGGGAAGTTCGTGAGGCAGTGGGTAGAATGAAAGGGGGTAAGGCAGCTGGGATTGATGGGATAAAGATAGAAATGTTAAAAGCAGGTGGGGATAGAGTTTTGGAGTGGTTGGTGCTATTATTTAATAAATGTATGGAAGAGGGTAAGGTACCTAGGGATTGGCAGAGAGCGTGTATTGTTCCTTTGTATAAAGGCAAAGGGGACAAAAGAGAGTGCAAAAATTATAGGGGAATAATTCTGCCGAGTGTACCTGGTAAAGTGTATGGTAGAGTTATTATTGAAAGAATTAAGAGTAAGACAGAGAGCAGGATAGCAGATGAACAAGGAAGCTTTAGGAAAGGTAGGGGGTGTGTAGACCAAGTGTTTACAGTGAAACATAGGTGAACAGTATTTGGATAAGGGTAAAGAGGTTTTGTGGCATTTTATGGATTTGGAAAAGGCGTATGACAGGGTGGATAGGGGGGCAATGTGGCAGATGTTGCAGGTGTATGGAATAGGAGGTAGGTTACTGAAAGCAGTGAAGAGTTTTTATGAGGATAGTGAGGCTCAGGTTAGTGTGTATAGGAGGGAGGGGACTATTTCCCAGTAAAAGTGGGCCTTAGACAAGGATGTGTGATGTCACCGTGGTTGTTCAATATATTTATAGATGGGGTTGTAAGAGAAGTGAATGCGAGGGTCTTGGCAAGAGGTGTGGGGTTAAAAGATAAAAAATCAAATACAAAGTGGGAGTTGTCACAGTTGCTTTTTGCTGATGACACTGTGCTTTTGGGAGATTCTGAAGAGAAGTTGCAGAGGTTGGTGGATGAATTTGGTAGGGTGTGTAAAAGAAGAAAATTGAAAGTGAATATAGGAAAGAGTAAGGTGATGAGGATAACAAAAAGATTAGGTGACGAAAGATTGGATATCAAATTGGAGGGAGAGAGTATGGAGGAAGTGAATGTATTCAGATATTTGGGAGTGGACATGTTAACAGATGGGTCTATGAAGGATGAGGTGAATCCCAGAATTGATGAGGGAAAAAGGGTGAGTGGAGCACTTCGGAGTCTGTGGAGACAAAGAACTTTGTTCATGGAAGTAAAGAAAGGAATGTATGAGAGTATAGTTATACCAACACTCTTATATGGGTGTGAAGCATGGGTGATGAATGTTGCAATGAGGAGAAGGCTGGAGGCAGTGGAGATGTCATGTCTGAGGTCAATGTGTGGTGTGAATATAATGCAGAGAATTCGGAGTTTGGAAATTAGGAGGAGGTGCGGGATTACCAAAACTATTATCCAGAGAGCTGAGGAGGGGTTGTTGAGGTGGTTCGGATATGTAGAGAGAATGGAACGAGACAGAATGACTTCGAGAGTGTATAAATCTGTAGTGGAGGGAAGGCGGGGTAGGGGTTGGCCTAGGAAAGGTTGGAGGGAGGGGGTAAAGGAGGTTTTGTGTGCGAGGGGCTTGGACTTCCAGCAACCTTGTGTGAGCGTATTTGATAGGAGTGAATGGAGACAAATGGTTTTTAATACTTGACGTGCTGTTGGAGTGTGAGCAAAGTAACATTTATGAAGGGATTCAGGGAAACCGGCAGGCCGGACTTGAGTCCTGGAGATGGGAAGTACAGTGTCTGCACTCTGAAGGAGGGGTGTTAATGTTGCAGTTTTATAACTGTAGTGTAAAGCACCCCTCTGGCAAGACAGTGATGGAGTGAATGATGATGAAAGTTTTTCTTTTTCTGGCCACCCTGCCTTGGTGGGAATCGGCCGATGTGTTGATAAAAAAAAAAAAAAAAAAAAAAATAATGGTACACAACAGCAACAAGTTGATAAGTAAGACACATGCACAACAGTTAGGCATCTTTATTCCCAAACATTTTGCCTATTGATCACCTCATCACTACAGCTTCAAAGATGAAGGACTGATTATATCATCTTTATATCTCCACTGTTTCTGCTGCCTCCTCTGTATTCGACTAAAGAAGCCTACTGTGTAGACAAAACATTTAGGAATAAAGATACTTAACTGTTGTGCATGTGTCTTATCATAAAAGTAATATATTGAGAGAGCAGGTGGAGGTGTGCTATTGCCATACTGACTCTACAACTAATTCCTTATTTTTTCCTCTTCCACTAAACAATATTATAGGCCTGTTATGCATATGAAATAAAAGTTCTGAAGATATTTCAGATTCCTGAGGGATACCTGAAATAAGCTTCTGGAGATAAACAGTCCCAGACCAGAGGCCTCCCAGTGGATCAAGGCCTGATCATCCAGGCTCTTACTGCTGACAACACTCAGACCAACACATGAAGCACAGGCTGGCTGATCACTAACCAACTTTAGGAACTTGTCAAGATTCCTCTTGAAGACAGCCAGAGGTTTGCTGGTAATTCCCTTTATGCATGAAGGGAGGGTGTTGAAAAATCAGGAACGTCTGATGCTCATTTTCCAGGTGTAAATTATGGACCTTTTAAAGAGTTTGAGGCATTCTTAGTAATTTAAAGGCTTTATCAGATCTATGCAGCCATAATCCCTATCTATTTCAGCACTGATATTTCTGACTTTTTTCTCATCATGCACTGCATGCTGCAGGATTTATTTTATATGGTGCACACTTACCACACAGATCCATTCTCTCATATCTAGGCCTAAATTTACCACTCATAGCTTATCTGAGTGAGCTGAGCTCATGGCTTGGAACCTCAAAGGGTTAAAAGGAGCCACCAACACTGAACAAGTGAGAGAGCACTAGTGATTTCAAGTGTCACCATTGGGTCTATTTCCTTTGTTTTGAAAGTTCTCATTAGGTACCTCATCATTTTCCTGGCTTTCATATTTACAAATTCATTGTGTTCTTTGAAAAAAAGGTCAGCTGACATTATTACACCTAGATCTTTCACATGTTCCTTTCATTCCATTTAGTGATGACCTTGCATTCTGGATATAGTCTCTCTTGAGTTCATACTTTCTGTATCTAAGCAGTTAGAACTTGGCACTAATGAACATTATGGCATTCTGTTGTTAAATGTCACCTAATGTTATAAAAATTGTAACTGGAAGCAATTTATTTTATTGAAATTTAACTCAATTTTTCATATTAATCATGTTTGAGAGCAATGTGTGTGGTTTGAGCATTTTGAAGAGACTTTGGAATATAGGAATTAGAAGAGTGGGATTGGCAAAATTGTAATTCAGAGGGCTGAGGGGTTGTTAAGGAGGTTGGGCACTGAGAGGATAGAGGGATAGGATGATGAAGAGGGTGTATAAATTTAAAGTGGAAAGTAGCAGAGGTGGGAGGATGGAAGGGGATTCCCCTTCCAAACACTAGCAACTCCTCCTTCCTCTCCCCTCCTTCCGTCTTCCACACATCAACAACTCTTCAATAAAGGTAAGTGTCAAGTTATTACTGTTTTATATTTCATGTCTCATTGTTTTCTGTGTAGATAAATGTACATTTTATGTTAAAAAAAAAGTTGATAGTATGTATTAACATGAGCTTCCAGCACAGGAATGAGTAGAAGTGTTAAATGGACAAGTTGTTACTGGAGGTGGGAGGTACAGTGCCTGCATTCTGAAGAAAAGGGGAAAAAAAAGGGGGGGGAGGAGTATGTGAGGTCAGCATGCTTCGGGCATGAAACAATTTAATGAATGAAGGTGAATGCATTTCCTTTGTGTTTTCAGTCACCCTAATTCAGAGGGAGATTACCTATCAGTTTGAGAGAATTACCTAACATTTGTTAATGGTTGTGGGATGAGTGCCACAGCTTCCCTGTCACTCCTAGACTGAAGATCAAACAGACATGAAAGAGCTTCAATAATAAACAATGAGTAGATGCCAGTCATTAAATAAGCAAACATTTTCCATAAATTCTTAAATCACTTACAACTTACCTGTAACGGTGCATGCGTACTACATGATCGGAAATTTTTCGATCACTCTCAGGGTCAGCAATGTCTAACATAATAAAGAGACAATCAAAACGAGACAGAAGAGAGTCCTGCAAACCAATGTTTTCCATTGGAGTTTTATACTGATCATATCGGCCGTAGACTGGGTTAGCTGCAGCCAGTACAGAACACCTGGCGTTGAGCCTAGCATGGATGCCAGCCTTTGAAATTGTGACTCTTCCTTGTTCCATCACTTCATGAATAGCTGTTCTGTCCATATCACTCATTTTATCAAATTCATCAATGCACACGATTCCACGGTCACCAAGAACCATAGCACCAGCCTCCAACCTAAAGGGCAAAACACACATTTATCTATTATAATATTTTCTACTGAAAACTGCCCATATCTACTTTCATTTTCAAACTAGTACAGTGGTACCTCGACTTACGAGCAGCTCCCAACTCGAACAATTATGCAAGTGTATTTCTGTAAGTGCTTTTGTAAGTGTAATTTTGGGGGTCTGAAACAGATTAATCTAATTTACATTATTCCTTATGGGAATAAATTCGTTTGGTATCGGCACTCAAACAGCCTTCTGAAACGAATTAAGCTCGTAACTCGAGGTACCACTGTATGTATTCCCAAACCTTTCATTTTTTCTGAATCTACAATAGTTTCTGTGATTTGTACTGCTTAAATTTGAATTTTTTATTAACAAATATATACAGTAGTAGACTTTAGTGATAAATACTGCACTGAAACAAGCTGTACCGTCTCTCTCCAGTTTCTGTGTCAGTAGTGACGGCTGCCGTGAGACCAACACCGGAGGAGCCGCGACCAGTCGTGGTGATGGCACGACCGGCGGTGTGAAGAACATACCGCAACAACTGAGACTTAGCCACCGATGGATCACCAATCAGCAGGATATTGATGTCACTGATTAATTACAAGAATACAATTAATAGAATTAATGTTCCAAACCACATACTATTTCTGTTTAATAAGCTATGCACACAGAATTAAGTATTACTGTACTATCATAATAGAATGGAATCCCAGTTATTATTTTCTATACAGGAGACGTGTGTTACCTTAACATAATGTCTAACTAAAAATATGTACAATACAAAAGTTGTGTACACTAAAACAGTTATGTTTTTCCTGCTCTGAAACTCTTTCTTGATAGCTGCAACACAACTCATGGGCATAAACAAGACAAAAATCTCTGATATCCCCAGTGTCCGCCTCAACCTGTGAAAGAAGTCAATGCACAGAAGAGGCACTAATATCTGGAACTCTCTGCCTGAAGTATCCAAAGGTTCTCTGTCTGCCATCTGCTTCTAAGTTACTGTTAAAAAGCACCTCATTACCTTAATGTAATCCTCTCAGCAATACACAATGTTAAACAAATCTTGGAATCTTCTGTCATTATCCAATTCCCTTCATTTCTTCTTATTCCAGCTTTCCTTCAACTCCCATTTACTATTAGATGTGCATATACTATTACATTATTTTTTTTCAACATGTCGGCCATTTCCCACCTAGGCAGGGTGACACTATCACAAATTTTACTGCGTCAGCAAAATTTACGCATCGGCGATTTTGCCCAATTTGACTCCTATTTTAGGTCAATTACATTACTCCAGTTGGCCAAATTCTTAGCTATTTTGCTAGTATCACTTCTATTTTATTGATTGAGCACAAGAAACTCCCCAATTGTCTATTTCAACTACCCAATAACATGATCAAACATTGGTAATTTGGCCAATTTCACACAAAGTTCAAAATATTAAAATTTCAAAATAGGGTCCAGAATAAACAAAGCAGGCATTCCTGTCAATAAAATAACATTTTCTCTGTTTATTAGTTATGTTTCCAGGCTTTACAGATGAATTCCTTTTTTATTTTTTATTCACATAAAGAATTTGTATTCACATCAAAAAATAGAAGATTTACTGTTATGCAATATTGTAATAATTGTATAAATAACATCAGTGCATTTATGAACATATTAACAGACCCACCAGTTGATGTGTACTAGATGTGTGACATCATTTGTTTACTCTTGAACATCTGCAAAATCGAATATTTCCACTAATTTGAGCTCAATTTCAAGCTATTTTCAGTACTAAAACCAATCAAAATCATCTCTATTTCTGTAATATATCTTCCATTCTATCAAATGAGACCAAGAAACTGTGAATACAATCATAAAAACCATATGATAATACACCACAAAGTTGCTGTTTTAATAAAAAAACACTGTTGCAGTTTTTTTCTCATTATGCACTGCATGCTGCAGGATTTGTTTTATATGGTGCACACTTACCACATAGATCCACTCTCATATCTAGGCCCAAATTTACCACTCACAGCTTATCTGAGTGAGCTGAGCTCATGGCGTAGAATTAAGGCTTGAACCCTGGCTTCAGAGCCATAGAACTATGGGACGGACCCTCAAAGGGTTAGGAATAGAACTCGGTCATTAAGTGAGGAGTAAATGTACTGCACATCCCTTCACTGAGACAGCTGCTGTAATGATAATTCTGCACCGTCCCATCTTTGTTCCTTATGTCTATGTCTGCCTGAACAATTTTCAGTGAGCCTATACTGCATCATATTGTTTTCCTCTCTCTCCTAGGTGTGTCAGTCCTGTCATAACAATTCTTAAATTTGTTTTGTATTGTAAGCGAATTAACTAAAACTTCTCACCCTATTACAAGAAAACTATTTTTATTTTAATTCATTATTTTATGAATAAACATTGTGCAAGTTTTTTTGTTTTACACAAATCAATTTTATAGGCTAAGAGCTGTTATCCTACCTCAGCTCATTTCAAAGTCTAGCCCTGTCCAAAGCATACTACCACCCCTTAGTATGCAACCTACACCAGTCAACTATTACTCAGGTACCTACATACTGCTAGGTGAACAGGGGCAGCAGGTGCAAGGAAACATGCCCAACACTTCCACCAATACTGGGAATCGAACCATGGACACTCAAGAGTGCGAACTGAGTGTACTACCAACCGAGCCACAGGATTTAGAATATTAATACCATATATTAGACTCATAAATAAAAAAAAAATTACAATTTTTTTATTAACACATCAGCTGTTTCCCCACCGAGGCAGGGTGACTTAAAAAAGAAGAAACACTTTAATCATCATTCACTCCATCATTGTTGCCAGAGGTGCACCTACACTACAGATTAAAAAACTGCAACTTAACTCCACCCCTTCTTCAGAGTGCAAGCACTGTACTTTCCACCTCCAGGACTCAAGTTTGGCTAACAGTTTTCCCCTTAACCCCTTCATAAATGTTACTTTGCTCACACTCCAATAGCATGTCAAGTCATAAAAACATAAAAACCATTTGTCTCCAGTTGCTCCTATTTAACCCTTTGACTGTTTCGGTCGTATATATATACGTCTTACGAGCCAATGTTTCGGACGTATTTAAACTCGTAAATTCTAGCGGCTTCAAATGAAGCGGGACAAAGCTGGTAGGCCTACATGTGAGAGAATGGGTCTGCGTGGTGGGTGTGCGCAGTATGAAAAAAATCGGGGACTCAGTGGTGCATTGTGGGAGCGCCATGTTTGTAGTCCTTGTTTACCATGCCTCGCGGTAAGAAGTACCTCACTCCCCGGCGAATTGGAGGTCTTCTCTTCCCAAGTGAAAGTTCTAACAGTGATGGAAGTGCCAGTGAAAGTGAATTCCATGGTTTTCAAAAGGGTGTGACCGAAAGCAGTGCACAGGATAAAATAATTAGTGATGAAAACCCAGATGACCCACAACCTTCCACATCTGGTGCTGGGCCCTCTCATTCACGTTCACTTGTACCAGAACAAAAGAGGAAACTATTTCACCGTGTACAGGACTCTGATGTGAGCAGTGTAAGTGATGATGACAGTGATTTCAAAGCTATTGAAAGCAGTTCTAGTGGCGACAGTGAGGGAGAATATTCTCCAGTGAAGCGGCAGTATGTACGACGCAACATGCTTTCTGGTAGTGTGCCATATGCTATTCCAAGGAAAAGGAGTAAATCTCGGAGTACATCTCTTGGTCCTACACCACAAATTGATAGTGATGATGATATTGTTACAATTGGGATGAGTAATGTGCGTGGGGTAGCAGGTGGTAGTGGTGGTGTTGGCGGTGGCATGAGTCATGTGGCACCAGGAGCGGGCTACGCTGCTACCCACACTGCTAACTCAGCACAGCCACAACCACCCTCAACCACCCCCACAACCTGCACAACCACAACCTGTACAACCACAACCTCCTCAACCACAACCACCTGTCAATATCCAGTACCCACCAGCAGACCGCATCTGGGATTGGCAGCAAGGTAACAATTTTGTTCCCAATCCCCATGACTTTGATGAAACACAAAGTGGAATACTGCAAAATTGTACACTTTGAAACAATGCCACTGAACTGGAATGCTTTCAGTTATTCTTCGATGAACCCCTGATGGACATTGTCAGGGAAAGCAATACATATTACGAGTACACCATGGCAAACAATTCTTTCACCAAGGTCACGGCTACACCAGTGGAAGGACACAACTGTGGCAGAGATGTACCTGTTCTTTGCCACAATAATGCTTATGCCACATGTGTATAAGCACACTGTCAACACATACTGGTCGACAGAACGCCTGATTTCAACCCCAGGTTTTAGTGATATTATACCGGTGTATCGATTTTTGATACTGTTACGTATGTTACACTTCTCAGACAAAACAAGGCCTGACAGAAACGACAGGTTATATAAGATCGGGAATGTGTTTATGTACATGAAACAAAAGTGCTGTATGTATTTTTATCCCTTCAGGAAGCTTGTTATTGACGAGTCTTTGATTTTGTTCAAAGGTAGACTGTCGTTTAAGCAGTATATACCAAGCAAGAGGAAACGCTTTGGTATAAAGTTATTTGTACTATATGATTGCAAAAGTGGTCTGGTTTTGGATATAATTGTGTACACTGGCAGTAATACATTGCAAGATACCAGGAAATTATTGGGTATCTCTGGTGATGTGGTTAGAACAATGATGGAACCATATCTTCGTAAGGGGCATATATTATATACTGATAACTGGTACACAAGCCCTTTACTCAGTGATTTCTTGCGAGTGAACATGACAGACGTGTGTGGCAGAGTGCGTGGAAATCGTAAACATATGCCTAGGTTCGACGCTGGCAGTCGTAGAGGTGAAGTGCAGGTGTTTGCTACCAATGACATCATGGCATTTCGGTGGCAAGACAAACGTGATGTCACATTGTTGACATCAGTTCACGGACACAAAATGGTAGACAGTGGAAGGCAGAATATAGAGCCCAATGAACCCATTCTAAAACCTGCAGCTGTGATGGACTACAACCTCAATATGCACTTAGTGGACAAATGTGACATGCAGATTGGGTTTGCTGATTGTGTCCGCAAGAGTTATAAGTGGTACATAAAACTCTTTTTCCATCTTCTTGACATTGCCATGCTGAATGCTTATAACATGTACAAGTTGAAGACCAACAACAAACCCAAATATGGTGAATTTTGTTTGTCAGTCATCAGAAAAAAAAATATTCAAGTACCAAGGAAACGCACCTGCAATTGACAAGCACCCACGAAATTATCAACACATGCCCTCTCGTCTGAGGCCTGGTGATCACTACCCCCATACAAATGCCGGCTACTACTTTCAAGAAAAGTGCTCAGAAGAGGTGTTTTGTCTGTAAACATACCACAAAATGCCCACAAAAACGCAGACACTCGTTTTGTGTGAGGAGTGTAAAACTCCACTGTGCATATACCCATGTTTCAAAGAATTCCACAAGCTGCAGGAGTTCTAGGAAAGTGTCCAGTGACTGTACATTTGTACAGTGGTCCCTCGGTTTTCGTGCATCTCCAAACTCGAACATTTATGTAAGTGTATTTTCGTAAGTGCTGTTGCAAGTGTATTTTTGGGGGTCTGAAATAGACTAACCTACGTGACATTATTTCTTAATAATAATAATAATAAAAATAATAATACTTTATTTAGACATGGTACAATGATACATAGTTGGGTAAACATGATACATAGGCATTAATGAGATGTACATGCCAAAAACCCCTAGTATGCTGTGCATTGCGGGCATTCTTAGGACTATTTATTTGTAGACTACATGGTAAAAAATTATGGTTGATAATTTATAAAATAAGTATGATTGTGTGTAAAGGTAGAAAGTTAAAAGTTACCATAGATAAGAGTAAGGTGATGAGGGTATCAAACGATTTAAATAAAGAAAAATTGGATATCACATTGGAGAGAGGGATTATGGAAGAAGTAAATGTTTTCAGATATTTGGGAGTTGACGTGTCAGCGGATGGGTTTATGAAGGATGAGGTTAACCATAGAATTGATGAAGGAAAAAAGGTGAGTGGTGCGTTGAGGTATCTGTGGAGACAAAAAACGTTATAGATGAATGGTTCAGAGAACCGACAAGTTATAAATTAGACACATATGCAACATTTGGGTATCTTTATTGAGGAAACGTTTCGCCACACAGTGGCTTCATCAGTCCAATACAAAGTAGAAAGGTGTAAGGAGAGTAGGAGTTTTGAGGTAATCAGTCCCTCGGCCTGGAGTCGATGTGTTCAGTCCATCAATCTTGTAGAAATGACAGCATATGTCCGTAGAGGTGGCTTATATACTGTAGTTAGGTGAGGTGAAGCAGCAGGAGGCGGGGTCATAGTGGTACCATCCACTAGTCTAAGTAGATCTTCGTCCAAAGGTTGGACAAGTGTTGAAGAATTCGTTTGTATTAAGATCCCAAGATGTTGCTGTGTCAGACAGGGTATAGATGAATGGTTCAGAGAACCGACAAGTTATAAATTAGACACATATGCAACATTTGGGTATCTTTATTGAGGAAACGTTTCGCCACACAGTGGCTTCATCAGTCCAATACAAAGTAGAAAGGTGTAAGGAGAGTAGGAGTTTTGAGGTAATCAGTCCCTCGGCCTGGAGTCGATGTGTTCAGTCCATCAATCTTGTAGAAATGACAGCATATGTCCGTAGAGGTGGCTTATATACTGTAGTTAGGTGAGGTGAAGCAGCAGGAGGCGGGGTCATAGTGGTACCATCCACTAGTCTAAGTAGATCTTCGTCCAAAGGTTGGACAAGTGTTGAAGAATTCGTTTGTATTAAGATCCCAAGATGTTGCTGTGTCAGACACCTCTACGGACATATGCTGTCATTTCTACAAGATTGATGGACTGAACACATCGACTCCAGGCCGAGGACTGATTACCTCAAAACTCCTACTCTCCTTACACCTTTCTACTTTGTATTGGACTGATGAAGCCACTGTGTGGCGAACGTTTCCTCAATAAAGATACCCAAATGTTGCATATGTGTCTAATTTATAACTTGTCGGTTCTCTGAACCATTCATCTATACCCTGTCTGACACAGCAACATCTTGGGATCTTAATACAAACGAATTCTTCAACACTTGTCCAACCTTTGGACGAAGATCTACTTAGACTAGTGGATGGTACCACTATGACCCCGCCTCCTGCTGCTTCACCTCACCTAACTACAGTATATAAGCCACCTCTACGGACATATGCTGTCATTTCTACAAGATTGATGGACTGAACACATCGACTCCAGGCCGAGGGACTGATTACCTCAAAACTCCTACTCTCCTTACACCTTTCTACTTTGTATTGGACTGATGAAGCCACTGTGTGGCGAAACGTTTCCTCAATAAAGATACCCAAATGTTGCATATGTGTCTAATTTATAAAAAACGTTATCCATGGAGGCAAAGAAGGGAATGTACGAAAGTATAGTGGTACCAACACTCTTATATGGGTGTGAAGCATGGGTTGCAAATGCTGCAGCGAGGAGGAGGCTGGAGGCAGTGCAGATGTCCTGTCTAAGGGCAATGTGTGGTGTAAATATTATGCAGAAAATTCGGAATGTGGAAATTAGGAGAAGGTGTGGAGTTACTAAAAGTATTTGTCAGAGGGCTGAAGAGGGGTTGTTGAGGTGGTTTGGTCATTTAGAGAGAATGGATCAAAGTAGAATGACTTGGAGAGCGTATAAATCTGTAGGGGAAGGAAGGCGGGGTAGGGGTCGTCCTAGAAAAGGTTGGAAGGAAGGGGTAAAGGAGGTTTTGTGGGCAAGGGGCTTGGACTTCCAGCAAGCATGTGTGAGCGTGTTAGATAGGAGTGAATGGAGACGAATGGTTTTTGGGACATGACGATCTGTTGGAGTGTGAGCAGGGTAACATTTTGTGAAGGGATTCAGGGAAACCAGTTAATTGATTTAGTTGGACTTGAGTCCTGGAAATGGGAAGTACAATGCCTGCACTTTAAAGGAGGGGTCTGGGATAGTGACAGCTGGGAGGGACAATTCTCAGCTGTCATATCTGAGCTCCTCTGCAAAGACAGTGATTATGTATGTGTGTGGTGATAGTGTTGAATGGTGATGAAAGTATTTTCTTTTTGGGGATTTTCTTTCTTTTTGGGTCACCCTGCCTCGGTGGGAGACGGCCGACTTGTTGAAAAAAAAAAAAAAAATGTATAGTGTGATGTTTTGTAAATGTGACTGAAGTAGAGCCAAAAATTGAATAACACTTGAAAAGGCCTTCACAGCACATACTATCCAATTCTGGATGCATGTTTTCAATCACATTTACAAAGCTCACAATGTATTAAGGAGCTTCATAAGAACCGACTAAAGAGCTGAGGGATTGGACACCTCAAAACTACGTCTTCAAGGGTGATGGACTGATTATATCATCTTTACATCTCTACTGCTTCTGCTGCCTCCTCTGTATTTGAGTCAAGAAGCCTACTGTGTAGGCAAAATATTTTGGAACAAAGATACCTAACTGTTGCACATGTATCTTACTTAGTTTCACAAGAGATGTAACCTCAAGAGGTGGCATAATAGTGTACTTACCCTCTCAACCTTGTACCATTGGGCAGCACCTTCTCAACACCACCCAGCAGCATGCACAGCAGAGCTCTCTTGATGTATTCATGACCATGAATACTGGGAGCCAGAGACTTGGCCAGCAACTCAAAGATATCAACACCCTACGGATTTTGTAAAACATTATTAGAAACACGTATACATGAATACCCTGGGCATTCTGAAATACATTAACATTAACTATCGTTAGCACTAGTCATTTTGAAATGCACTATCAGAAACAGAAAATTTAAATTCTCTTAAGGCAATTTTTTTTGAAGGTTCTCAAATGATTGGTAAAACCTTCCTTAATTTTTTTTTTTTTTTTTTTCAACAAGTCGGCCGTCTCCCACCGAGGCAGGGTGACCCAAAAAGAAAGAAAATCCCCAAAAAGAAAAACTTTCATCATCATTCAACACTTTCACCACACTCATACATAATCACTGTCTTTGCAGAGAAGCTCAAATACTACAGCTGAGAAAAGTCCCTCCCAGCTGTCACTATCTCAGACCCCTCCTTTAAAGTGCAGGCATTGTACTTCCCATTTCCAGGACTCAAGTCCAACTAAATCAATTAACTGGTTTCCCTGAATCCCTTCACACAATGTTACCCTGCTCACACTCCAACAGATCGTCATGTCCCAAAAACCATTCGTCTCCATTCACTCCTATCTAACACGCTCACACATGCTTGCTGGAAGTCCAAGCCCCTCGCCCACAAAACCTCCTTTACCCCTTCCCTCCAACCTTTTCTAGGACGACCCCTACCCCGCCTTCCTTCCCCTACAGATTTATACGCTCTCCAAGTCATTCTACTTTGATCCATTCTCTCTAAATGACCAAACCACCTCAACAACCCCTCTTCAGCCCTCTGACAAATACTTTTAGTAACTCCACACCTTCTCCTAATTTCCACATTCCGAATTTTCTGCATAATATTTACACCACACATTGCCCTTAGACAGGACATCTCCACTGCCTCCAGCCTCCTCCTCGCTGCAGCATTTGCAACCCATGCTTCACACCCATATAAGAGTGTTGGTACCACTATACTTTCGTACATTCCCTTCTTTGCCTCCATGGATAACGTTTTTGTCTCCACAGATACCTCAATGCACCACTCACCTTTTTCCTTCATCAATTCTATGGTTAACCTCATCCTTCATAAACCCATCTGCTGACACATCAACTCCCAAATATCTGAAAACATTTACTTCTTCCATAATCCCTCTCTCCAATGTGATACCCAAATTTTTTCTTTATTTAAATCGTTTGATACCCTCATCACCTTACTCTTATCTATGTTCACTTTTAACTTTCTACCTTTACACACTCTCCCAAACTCGTCCACTAACCTTTGCAACTTTTCTTTAGAATCTCCCATAAGCACAGTATCATCAGCAAAAAGTAACTGTGTCAACTCCCATTTGCATTTAATTCTCCATAATTTAATCCCACCCCTCTCCCCAACACCCTAGCATTTACTTCTTTTACAACCCCATCTATAAATATATTAAACAACCATGGTGACATTACACAACCCTGTCTAAGACCTACTTTTACCGGAAGTAATCTCCCTCTCTCCTACACACCCTAACCTGAGCCTCACTATCCTCATAAAAACTCTTTACAGCCTTCAGTAACTTACTACCTATTCCATACACTTGCAACATTTGCCACATTGCTCCCCTATCCACTCTATCATATGCCTTTTCTAAATCCATAAATGCAATAAAAACTTCTCTACCTTTATCTAAATACTGTTCACATATATGCTTCACTGTAAACACTTGATCTACACATCCCTACCCACTCTAAAGCCTCCTTGCTCATCTGCAATCCTACTCTCTGTCTTACCTCTAATTCTTTCAATAATAACCCTGCCATACACTTTACCTGGTATACTCAGTAAACTTATTCCCCTATAATTTTTACACTCTCTTTTATCCCCCTTCCCTTTATATAATGGAACTATACATGCTCGCTGCCAATCCCTAGGTACCTTCCCCTCTTTCATACATTTATTAAACAAAAATACCAACCACTCCAGCACTATATCCTCCCCTGCTTTTAACATTTCTGTCATGATTCCGTCAATTCCAGCTGCTTTACCCCCTTTCATTCTACGTAATGCCTCACGCACCTCCCCCACACTCACATCCTGCTCTTCTTCACTCCTAAACGATGTTGTACCTCCCTGGCCAGTACATGAAATTATCGCCTCCCTCTTTTCATCGACATTTAAAAGTTCCTCAAAATATTCCCGCCATCTACCCAATACCTCCAGCTCCCCATCTACTAACTCCCCTACTCTGTTTTTAACTGACAAATCCATTCGTTCCCTAGGCTTTCTTACCTTGTTTATCTCACTCCAAAATTTTTCTTGTTTTCAGCAAAATTTCTTGACAGATCCTCTCCCATTCTTTCATCCGCTCTTCTTTTGCACTCTCTCACCACTCTCTTCACCTTTCTTTTACTCTCCATATACTCTGCTCTTCTACTAACACTTCTGTTTTGTAAAAACCTCTCATAAGCTACCTTTTTCTCTTTTATCACACCCTTTACTTCGTCATTCCACCACTCACTCCTCTTTCCTCCTGCACCCACCCTCCTATAACCACAAACTTCTGCCCCACATTCTAATACTGCATTTTTAAAACTATCCCAACTCTCTTCAACCCCCCCACTACTCCTACTTGCACTAGCCCACCTTTCTGCCAATAGTTGCTTATATCTCACCCTAACTTCCTCCTTCCTTAGTTTATACACTTTTACCTCTCTCTTACTTGCTGTTGCCATTTTCCTTTTGTCCCATCTACCTTTTACTCTAACTGTAGCTACAACCAAATAATGATCTGATATATCTGTTGCCCCTCTATAAACATGTACATCCTGAAGCCTACTTATCAACCTTTTATCCACCAATACATAATCCAACAAACTACTTTCCTTACGTGCTATATCATACCTTGTATATTTATTTATCCTCTTTTTCATAAAATATGTATTACTTATTACCAAACCTCTTTCTACACATAGCTCAATTAATGGCTCCCCATTTACATTTACCCCTGGCACCCCAAATTTACCTACTACTCCATCCACAACATTTTTACCCACTTTAGCATTAAGATCCCCAACCACAATTACTCTCTCACTTGGTTCAAAACTCCCCACACACTCACTCAACATTTCCCAAAATCTCTCTCTCTCTTCTACACTTCTCTCTTCTCCAGGTGCATAAACACTTACTATAACCCACTTTTCACATCCAACCTTTATTTTACTCCACATAATCCTTGAATTTATACATTTATATTCCTTCTTTACCTGCCATAACTGATTATTCAACATTATTGCCACTCCTTCTTTAGCTCTAACTCTATTTGAAACCCTGATCTAATCCCATTTATTTCTCCCCACTGAAACTCTCCTACCCCTTCAGCTTTGTCTCACTTAAAGCCAGGACATCCAGCTTCTTTTCATTCATAACATCTACAATCATCTCTTTCTTATCATTCGCACAACATCCACGCACATTCAAACATCCCACTTTGACGATTTTCTTCTTCTTCTTTTTAGTAAGCTATACAGGAAAAGGGTTACTAGCCCATTGTTCCCGGCATTTTAGTTGACTTTTACAACACGCATGGCTTACGGAGGAAAGATTCTTATTCCACTTCCCCATGGATATGAAAGGGAAAAGCAATAAGAACAAGAACTATTAAGATAAAATCAAAGAAAACTCAGATGAGTGTGTATACAATAAACGTGTACATGTTTGCGTAGTGTGACCTAAGTGTAAGTAGAAGTAGCAAGACGTACCTGAAATCTTGCATGTTTATGAGACAGAAAAAAGACACCAGCAATCCTACCATCATGTAAAACAGTTTCAGGTTTCTGTTTCACAGTCACCTGGCAGGATGGTAGTACCTCCCTGAGTGGTTGCTGTCTACCAACCTACTACCTTAATATTCTTTGATATATGTAATCATTTTATCAAATTCTTTAATGAAATCTTAAAAGTTATTTAAGGCATAAACTTTGCTTTGAACTCATGCAAAAATCATGATTGGAAAATACACAAATAACAAGCACATAGGAGGCAGAAGCTTACAATGATGTTTTGGTCTAACAGGTCGAACTGGAACATGGTCGTAAGCTTCTCTCTCCCATGTGGGGGTTATTTGTGTATTGTTCCAGTCACGGTACTGTGCTTTTTTGTTTTTCATGACTCAAAAAAATCATAATCTTTTGAAAGATTATAAAAAGAAATGAAAATTGGGTACACGAATCACATTTCCAGTAAAGTCATTCATTTTCCTACATACGTCAATCTCCCACCAAGATAAAACGTCCCAAAATTTATGTGAGGTCAGGACACTTTTGGTAAGGAACCGAAAGAATGAGTGATGGTAAATGGATTTTCTTCTTCAAGTTACACCACACTGGTAGGAAACAGCCACTGAGGACAAAAAACTGTAAATGCCAAAGGAGTGACAACGTGCATCAGCCAAAATTGGCATATGGGTAGTTATGGTCAGTACAAGAAACTCTGACACACAATACATTATAAAAAAATAAGAGGATTAAAAGATTAACAAGAAAAATGTATTCATACAAAGAATTTTGTGGAGATGCAAAAAAATTGTATAGCTCCATGGGAAGTGGAGACGAATCCTTCCTCCATAAGCCATGCATGTCAAAAAAGGTGACTAAAATGCTGGGAGCAAAGTGCAGTGGTACCTCTACTTATGAGCAAAGTTCGTTCCAGTCGGCTGTTCAAGTGCCGATACCGAAGGAATTTTTCCCCATAAGAAATAATGAAAATTAGGTCAATCCATTTCAGACCCCCAAAAATACACTTACAAAAGCACCTACAAAAATACACTTACATAATTGTTCGAGTTGGGAGTTGCTCGTTAGTAAGAGGTACCACTGAACTAGTAACCTCTTCTACTGTATAAATTACTAAATGTAAAAAGAAAATTTTTTTTATAGTTTTCTTCTTTTTCAGGTCACCTGCCTCAGTGGGAGACGGCCACTAAGTTGAAAAAAAAAAACATGTAAATGCCTGCATAGATATTATTGTAAAAATATGGCTAGTGCTACCAACCTTTTGTCTGGAGAAGTCCTTGCACTTATATACATCCTCTGTAGAAATCTGTGGAGAAACTTCCTTGCTCATGAGGATAACATTGTTGGCCAGCAAGATGGTGCGGAAAGTTCCACTAGTGAAGGAACCTTGCTTGTTAGGAAGACAACGGTAGATGCCCACAACCTGAAAATGTACATCATCATGTAGTAATATACCAGCATGAATATTTTCATGCTACACTTCCTCAGTTCTTTAAAAATTGTTGAACTGAGTATGGAAAAATCTGAGTGGGGAAGCTCACTAGTAATAAAGTAGTCTGAGGACCTGTGAGTGGAGAAACTCACTAATAGTAAACTAGTCTGAGGACCTGTGAGTGGAAATGATCACTAGTAGTACACTAGTCTGAGGACCTGTGAGTGGATAAGAGTTTACAGGTTACAAATGCTAGATTTAAGTTTGAGGAAGCTAAGTTTTAATGCAGCTCCTGCAATACATCACATACAACTCCTCCACTAAATTTTAGTTTGTGAGAAACTGCATGCCTGAAATGTCCCACTACACCCCACACTACCAGGAGTATGCTATTAGTTTTTTTAACCCTTTCAGGGTCGAGACCCCTGATCCTTAACTCACTCTGTCAAAATTTAAAAAACAAAAACAAAGAAATGATAGAGAATCTTTCCTGATGGTAATAACACCAAGAGTACGAAATTTGATGGCAAACTTAAGAAATTACGCTCTTGCAAAGTTAGCAATCTCTGTGATATTTACGCATTGGCGATTTCACCCACTTTGAGCCCTATATTCGGCCAATTCCAGTGTTCCAGTCAACTAAAGTCATAGCTATTTCGCTAAAACTCCATTTGTTCTATTTAATGAGTACAAGAAACCGCCCATTTACCGATTTCAACTACCCAATAAAGTGGTCAGAAATTGGCAATTTGGCCAATTTCACACAAATTTTAAAAAAATGCCAATTTCAAAATAGGGTCCAGAATAAACAAGGCAGACATTCCTGGCACTAAAATAACATTTTCTCTGTTCATTAGTCATGTCTCCAGGCCCCTCTTATATTACTCTTGCTTTCCATTTTGAATTTTTATTCTCACAAAAAATAGAAGATTTACTGTTATGCAGACTACTGCATTATAATAATAATTGTATAAATAATGTCAACCCATTCGTGACTGCATTTTGGACTGGCCAGTTGGACACGTATTTGACAGTGGTGTCATTTGTTTACTCTTTACATCGGCAAAAATTGAACATTTCCGCAAATTTGAGCTCAATTTCAAGGTACTTTTCATCGTGAAACCAATCAAAATCATCTCCATTTCTGTAACATATCTTCCATTCTATCAAATGAGACCAAGAAAATGGCCAGCATGTTAAATGAGACCAAGAGACAGCCAGCGTGTTAAAAAAATAATTAGTTTCTAAGCTCTTCGAGTTTGCAGAAATGCAAGAAGGGCAATTTGTATGAAACTGGCTGCACTAACTGGGGAACAGATTGTCCCTTTACATAAATAATAAAATCCTTTGAAGTCTAACAGTATAAAGAAATATACATCCTACAGGTACACCACTGATTTTCCAGGAACAGATAGCCTGGCACCTCTTTTTGTCCGGACAAAATTGTGAGAGGAAAGGGGGGGTACTTGAAATTCTCAAATTATTATTATAATCAAAAGAAGTGCTAAACCACAGGGGTCATACAGCTCCGCAGGGTAAGGCAGGATGCAGGGAGAATGGGTTGTAAGAGGGAGAGGGATGATTAGTAGGGTATGGAGTGCAGAAGGGTAGTGGATAGTGCAGGGATAGAAGGTAGCAAGAGATCGAGGTAGAAGGGACTGAGGGCAGTGCTAGAGGCATAATCTTCAGAGTTTGTGTAGTAAGTCAGTTGCTGTCAAAAAGTCAATGAAAGAGTCAGGATTAAAGGAGGGCCCATCAGCAAGAAGGGAAGGTAAAGAAAGAGCAGCAGAGCGAAGACGAAGTTGGAGGTAAATTCTGCGTGCTCATAGATAGTGGGGGCAGTCCAACAGAATATGGCGAACAGATATTGGAACCTGACAATGCTCACAGAGAGGGACAGGGAGACTCTCCATGAGATACCCGTCAGTAAGACGAGTGTGGCCGATGCGAAGACGGGAGAGTGTAGTCTCCCAACCTCGACATTGGTGACAAGAAGAAGGCCAGAAACCTATACTCGGTTTAATAGAATGAAGTTTGTTATTTAGCAGGTCAAACCAGCGTTGTTGTCAACGGGTGCGAAGGTGGGTAGTAATGACCGCAAAATAGTCCGTGAATGAAACACCTCTATATGAGACTGAAGGTCATGTACTGCTGACCGCGCAGCAGTGTCTGTTCATTGCCCTGTACGTCAACATGACCAGGGCCCCAACAAAAAACAATATCTTTGTGCTTGCTAGAGATACAGTGTAACCAAAGTTGGATACGAAGAACTAGGGGGTGAGGTGTATCAAATTTTCGGATAGCCTGTAAAGCACTAAGGGAGTCTGAAATGACCACAAATGGTGACACAGGCATAGATGCAATACGGATAAGTGCCACAAGAATGGCATACAATTCAGCCGTAAATATGCTAGCCGAGGATAATAGATGCCCTCGCACGACGCTGTCTGGAATCACTGCTGCGAATCCGACGCTGTCTGACTTACAACCATCAGTGTACACTTCGATGGCATGGGAAGGAGAACGGAAGTGTCTAGAAAAAGAGAGCGAGAAGCCACCGTAGGTAGTTGGGCATTCGCACACGGCAGAGGAAAAGAACAGACATGGACAGCAGGAACTTCCCAAGGGGGTAGGGAAAGGGAGATGCCACATGAACATAGAAAGGTGGTAGCTGAAGGGAAGACAAGAGCGAATGTAGACGAAGAGAAAAGGGATGAAGTAAACAGGGTCGATGAACAAATAAAGAGCGTCTACTAACATCTGTGACAATCCTATACATGGAAGGATTGCGGAGGTCATGAGAGCGAACATAATAGCAAAGGCAATGTGCATCACGCCGATCGGACAAGGATGGAATGTTCACTTCTACACATACCCTCTCAACCGGGAAAGAACGAAAAGTACCAAGGCATAAACACAATCCCTGGTGATGGATGGGACTAAGGCTGGAAAGAGTAGCAGGGGAGGCCGCCGAATATATCTGGTCACCATAATCGAGTTTCAATAAAATTAGGGCTGAATGCAGGCGAAGGAGAGTTCTACGATCAGCCCCCATGAAAGATGTGCTAGGATTTTAAGGAGGTTCAGCCGGCTATGACAAGCCATATTGACTAGTAGAGAGACTACTGTGCGTCTCTAAATACCACATCAAATGTCTATTAACTAGACGTTCCATCACCTTGCAAACTGCACTGGTAAGAGCGATGGGATGGTAGTGGGAGGTATCATGTCCCGTACTACCCGGTTTGCAAAAAGGGAGAACAATAGCAGACTTCCACAGCTGGGGAATAACTCCTTGCGACCATATAAGATTAAAGAGTCGTAAGAGGACAGCAAGAGCAGACTGATGTAAATGCTGTAGCATACGAATATGTATGCCGTCTGGCCCAACTGCCGATGATCGGCAAGCGGAGAGTGTTGCCTCCAGTTCTTGAAGGGTAAAAGCCACATTATAAGATTCTTCTCTGAGAGAAGAAAAATCTAAGGGTATTAACTCGCTGGCAGACTTAGAAGAAAGGAACGAGGAGCATAGATGGAGCCCCTGAGAAATGCGGACCAGAGGGTGTGCTATATCAACACCGGCAACCTGAAGAACAGGGGAGAATTTACCACTCAATTTCCGCACTTTCTTCCAGACTGCACTCATCGAGGAAGCCGAAGTGACGGTGGAAACGTAATCCCGCCAGCAAGTGCGTTTAGCGTCGCGTATGACACAGCGAGCAATTGCTCTCCTCTGCTTAAAATCAAGGAGTCTCTCTGTGGTTCTGTTATACCGGTACCTGCCCCAAGCAGCGCGTTTCAAACGTACTGCTCGAGCACAAGCAGGAGACCACCAAGGCACACACTTCTGAGAATGCTTGCCCGAGGTTTGGGGGATAGAATGTGAAGCTGCGGTTAAGACGGAGGACGAGAAGAGATGTAAAACCTCACCAATGGAGTACGAGGAAGGAGCCTCATGAAAGGCAGTAAGATGTGCGTAAAGGTCCCATTTCGCCCGGTCAAAGTGCCAGCATGGGCTACGAGAAGGTGGAGAATACGAAGGGGTCATGAGGATGATTGGAAAATGATCACTGTCATGTAAGTCCGGGAGGACAGACCAGGTGAAGTCAAGGACAGTTGAGGAAGAGCAGATGGAGAGATCGGTGCAAGAGAAAGAATGAGTTCGAGGATCAAAATGAGTGGGAGTACCCGTATTTAAAACATGGAGGGGGAGAGAAGAATGAAATGCCTCCAACTGAATGCCACGGGAGTCACAGTGCGACCCCCCAGAGAAAATGGTGTGCGTTAAAATCGCCAAGTAACAGAAGGGGTGGCGGCAAGGAAGAAACCAGAAAATCAACATCTGGATAGACAATGCCGAGAAGGGGAGAGATATAAAGAACAGAGTGTATACCACTTATTCAAGTGGATACGGGCTGCAGTGTAATGTAGAGAAGAATGAGCATAGAGATGACATTATGGAATACCAGTGCGTATAAGAAGAGCACTTCGTAAAAGGTTCCATCGGAAAAAGGATCTGATGAATATAACAAATCATAGCCCGAAAAGGGACGGATAACAGTGGATTGTAATTTGGGTTCTTGCAAACAGACCCCAACAGGGAAAAACTGGGAGAGTAACACCTGAAGCTCACCCCGGTTACCCCTGAGGCCTCGGATATTCCACTGCAAATAAGCCATGATTTATGAAGAGAAAGATACAAGTCGAAGTTAGAGGTATCTATGGACTAGGATTAGAAAAGTCCACGTGTGGAGGCAGCGGAAGCCTTGAAGGCAGAGAAGGAGTGGGACGCTGTGAAGGAAGGAGGGGAGTAGACGGAGGAGAGAGAGGAGGAACAGGAGGTGGAGCGGTGTCCATCAACGTTCCAGTTTCTGTAATATATTCTGCGATAGCTTCCAGCGTTTCGGAAGACAAAGATGCAGAATGTGGGAGCACATTAGAGATGGAAGAAGGAGGAGGGTGAGAAACAATCGGGGAGACTATAGACTGTACTAAAGTAGAGGGCGAGGAGATGGAAGAGGAAACTGTAGAAGGGGCTTGGGAGGGGACAGGAGTGGAAGCAACCTGGGGGGGGGGGGGGAATCAAGGAAGAAACTTGGGAGGGGACAGGGGATGAAGGTATTGAACGAGGAGGAGGATGAACCTCTACACACGTTACAGAACTGGTCGGAGGTGAAGAACCCGGCAATGGGGATTTTTTGCCGGACTTATGAAAAGAAGAGGGGCGGTGAGGATTAGGTGTTGGATGAGAGCGTGCAGACACAGAACTGTGCGAGTGAGTAGAGGAAGGGGTGACGACAGTATGGGATGCCGAGGTAGGAACCTCGGAGCCAAGAACAGCAAAAGAATTCGAGACAGGGGTGACTGAGGATGGGGCAAAAGCAGAGGAAGCTGCGGGAGTTGGGACCCCAGAAGTGGGAGGATGTTTAGCAATACGAGAATAGGAAATACGGGGAAGTCTCCCTTGAAGGCGTAGATGAGAGACGGCCATAGCATATGAGAAGCCTTCCGCCTCTTTGAGACAATGGATTTCCCGCTCATTTAGGTAAACCTGGCAACGGCGAGAGTAAGATGGATGTGCCTCACGACAGTTAAGGCAAGAGGGAGGTAGATTACAAGAAGGACTGGCATGGTCATCGGCACCACAGACTGGGCATTCGGCCATGGACCTGCAATATTTCGCCAGATGACTAAAACGCCAGCAGTTTCTACACTGTTGCAGTGTAGGGGTCACCTTTCGAACTTGTAAACAGTGACCTGCAATGTAGACCGAGGGTGGAAGGTCATGACAGTCGAATGTTAAGCGAGCAATATTGCAAGGATATCGTCTTCGCCGGCGGGCAGGGAGGACAAAAGTGTCAACGTTGAGTATGGGAAGGTCCTGGAGCTCAAGCTGCTCCAGAATGTCATCACCACAGTTTTGGGAATTCTATTGGACAATGGTATGAGGTAGAATAACAGTGCCACTACAAGTGTTGAGAGAATGATGTTTTTCAATAGTGACAGGAGTAGCATCTATGGACGTAAGGCGAGAAAGATCACGAGCCTGGTCAGCATTCTGGACCATAACAATGCGTGCGCCACTTCTGAGAGCGTGAAAGGCAATGTCTTTGCCCACATGGCGCAGGAGTGCTTTACCAATACTATGACCGGAAAGATAGGTAGTAGAAGAAGTTGGTCTCAGTGTAAAAAACTTAAGTCCAGTATGTAGTGTGAAATATAGCATTTAAGGGGAGTGCGTGACGAGCTGGTCATTTCTGAGATGTATGAGAAGGAGGTAATAAAGTATCATCATGTACAGGTCTTGGGCGTTTAGAAGTGGGACCAGAATTGGTCCGTCGTGGGATGGGCTAGCAACCCAAAAATTGCCGCACCGTAGAGGGAGAAGCCGGAAGCAAGGTCAGAGAAGAGCGAAGGTCAGACGTATCGAAAGGGCCGGTCGGTACCCCAGCACCTACGAGAGGTACAGGGGTAGTGGGAGTGTCTAAAGAGTGGTCCGATAACGAGGCCGGGTCAGAACTGGGTGCGGTAACAGGAAGGGGCCCAGGGGTAGTAGTTTCACGGATTGGGTCATCCATGGTTAGATTACTTTTCTTTTTGTTTTGTTTTTTAAAAAAAGAAAAGAAAATAAAAAAAAAGAATAAAAAAAGGGTGGAACGTAGAGGAATAGCTCCTAAGAGGAATGAAAGGGGCGTAAATCCCCCTCCGTGCCCAAGAGAACCTCAGCACCGCAAGTAGTGCAGATACGGCATGGAACCCGTGCCATACCCTACCTTTCATGCCAGTAAACCAGCAATCCAGAATAGCAACCTCACATCCACCGAGCCACCTCAGCGGACAAAAGAGAGGGCGGCCGGACACACGCCACAAAGCATACCTCCTTCGGCCACCACCCCCGGAATCCGAAAGGTGGCCTCCAGAGATACACCCGTCACCCGAAAGAAACCCAAAGCCACCCCCCAGGAGACCAGAGAGGGATCGGGACATCCCCAGGAGATCCAGATTCCACGGCAAACTACACCACCGCCAAGAACCTCAATGGAATGGGATGGACCACGGTACCCTTTCCCCTACCTAGGAACCAGAATGCTTGTGGAGAGAATCCCACAGGTTAAAAATGGGAAGGGAATAAGGAAGGGATGAGGAGGAGGAAAGGGAAAAAGGGAGGATGGGATAGGGAAGGGGGATTGGGGGTAATTAGGTTCGGTCTGAGGATGAAGACCAAAAGGTCTAATTCCTCAGACCAAGAGCCTCTTCAACACGCCAAGGAGCCCCCCTTGAAGAGGGGTCGAGTCATAGCTCCTGGCCCTGCAGTGTGTGTGTGTCTGTGTGTATGTCTGTATGTGTGTGTGTATGTGTGTCTGTGTGTGTGTGTGTCTGTGTGTGTGTGTGTGTGTGTGTGTGTGTGTGTGTGTGTGTGTGTGTGTGTGTCTGTGTGTGTGTGTGTGTGTGTGTCTGTGTGTGTGTGTGTGTGTGTGTGTGTGTGTGTGTGTGTGTGTGTGTGTCTGTGTGTGTGTGTCTGTACTCACCTAGTTGTGGTTGCAGGGGTCGAGACATAGCTCCTGGCCCCGCCTCTTCACTGGCCGCTACTGGGTCACTCTCCCTGCGCCATGAGCTTTATCATACCTCTTCTTAAAGCTGTGTATGGAACCTGCCTCCACTACATCGCTTCCCAAGTTATTCCACTTCCCGACTACTCTGTGACTGAAGAAATATTTCCTAACATCCCTGTGATTCATCTGAGTCTTCAACTTCCAACTGTGTCCCCTTGTTGCTGTGTCCCATCTTTGGAACATTCTGTCTCTGTCAACCTTGTCAATTCCTCTCAGTATTTTATATGTCGTTATCATGTCCCCCCTATCTCTCCTGTCCTCCAGTGTCGTCAGGTCGATTTCCCTTAACCTCTCCTTGTAGGACATACCCCTTAGCTCCGGGACTAGTCTTGTTGCAAACCTTTGCACTTTCTCTAGCTTCTTTACGTTCTTGGATAAATGTGGGTTCCAAACTGGTGCTGCATACTCCAGTATGGGCCTAACGTACACAGTGTACAGGGTCCTGAACGATTCTTTATTAAGATGTCGGAATGCTGTTCTTAGGTTTGCTAGGCGCCCGTATGCTGCAGCAGTTATTTGGTTGATGTGCGCCTCAGGAGATGTGCCTGGTGTTATACTCACCCCAAGATCTTTTTTCCTTGATTGAGGTTTGTAGTCTCTGGCCCCTAGACTGTACTCCGTCTGCGGTCTTCTTTGCCCTTCCCCAATCTTCATGACTTTGCACTTGGTTGGGTTGAACTCCAGGAGCCAATTGCTGGACCAGGCTTGCAGCCTGTCCAGATCCCTTTGTAGTTCTGCCTGGTCCTCTTCCGATTGAATTCTTCTCATCAACTTCACATCATCTGCAAACAGGGACACTTCGGGGTCTATTCCTTCCGTCATGTCGTTCACAAACACCAGAAACACCACCGGTCCTAGGACTGACCCTGTGGAACCCCACTCGTCACCGGTGCCCACTTTGACACCTCGCCACGGACCATGACTCGCTGCTGTCTTCCTGACAGGTATTCCCTGATCCATTGTAGTGCCTTCCCTGTTATCCCTGCCTGGTCCTCCAGCTTCTGCACTAATCTCTTGTGTGGGACTGTGTCAAACGCCTTCTTACAGTCCAAGAATATGCAATCTACCCACCTCTCTCTCTTGTCTTACTGCTGTCACCCTGTCATAGAACTCCAGTAGGTTTGTGACACAGGATTTCCGTCCCTGAAACCGTGTTGGCCGTCGTTGATAAGCTCATTCCTTTCTAGGTGCTCCACCACTCTTCTCCTGATAATCTTCTCCATGACCTTGCATACTATACATGTCAGTGACACTGGTCTGTAGTTTAATGCTACGTTTCTGTCTCCTTTTTAAAAATTGGAACTACATTTGCTGTCTTCCATACCTCTGGTAGTTGCCCTGTTTCGATAGACGTGTTGAAGATTGTTGTTAGGGGTACACATAGCTCCTCTGCTCCCTCTCTCAGTACCCATGGAGAAATGTTGTCCGGCCCCATCGCCTTTGAGGTATCTAGCTCGCTTAGTAGCCTCTTCACTTCCTCCTCAGTTGTGTGTATCGTGTCCAGCACCTGATGGTGTACCCTACCTCTCCTCCTTTCAGGAGGCCCTTCTATTTCCTCTGTGAACACCTCTTTGAATCTCATGTTGAGCTCCTCACACACTTCGTGGTCATTTCTTGTGACCTCCCCTCCTTCCTTCCTCAGCCTGATCACCTGGTCCTTGACTGTTGTTCTCCTCCTGATGTGGCTGTACAACAGCTTTAGGTCAGATTTTGCTTTCGCTGCTATGTCATTTTCGTATTGTCTTTGGGCTTCCCTTCTTACCTGTGCATATTCATTTCTGGCTCTACGACTGCTCTCCTTATTCTCCTGGGTCCTTTGCCTTCTATACTTCTTCCATTCCCTGGCACACTTGGTTTTGGCTTCCCTGCACCTTTGGGTGAACCATGGGCTCATCCTGGCTTTTTAGCTTTTCCTGTTACCCTTGGGTATAAAACTCCCCTCAGCTTCCGTGCAAATTGTTGTCATATATTCCATCATCTCGTTTACCGACTTTCCTGCCAGCTCTCTGTCCCACTGAACTCCGTGCAGGAAGTTCTTCATGCCCACGTAGTCACCTTTCTTGTAGTTTGGCTTCATTTGTGCAGCCCTTCCTGCTTCCCCCTCCACTTGTAACTCTACTATGTAGTCGAAGCTTAGAACCATATGATCACTGGCCCCAAGGTGGCTTTCATGTGTGATGTCCTCAATGTCTGCACTACTCAGGGTGAATACTAGGTCCAGTCTCGCTGGTTCGTCCTCCCCTCTCTCTCTGGTATTGTCCCTTACATGTTGGTACATGAGATTTTCCAGTACCACCTCCATCATTTTAGCCCTCCATGTTGAAGATTGTTGTTAGGGGTACACATAGCTCCTCTGCTCCCTCTCTCAGGACCCATGGAGAAATGTTATCCGGCCCCATCGCCTTTGAGGTATCTAGCTCGCTTAGTAGCCTCTTCACTTCCTCCTGTCTGTGTGTGTGTCTGTCTGTCTGTGTGTGTGTCTGTCTGTGTGTGTGTCTGTCTGTGTGTGTGTCTGTCTGTGTGTGTGTCTGTCTGTGTGTGTGTCTGTCTGTGTGTGTCTGTCTGTGTGCGTGTCTGTCTGTGTGTGTGTCTGTGTGTGTGTGTGTGTCTGTCTGTGTGTGTCTGTCTGTGTGTGTGTCTGTCTGTCTGTCTGTGTGTCTGTCTGTGAGTGTGTCTGTCTGTGAGTGTGTCTGTCTGTGTGTGTGTGTCAGTCTGTGTGTGTGTCAGTCTGTGTGTGTGTCTGTCTGTGTGTGTGTCTGTCTGTGTGTGTGTCTGTCTGTGTGTGTGTCTGTCTGTGTGTGTGTCTGTCTGTGTGTGTGTCTGTCTGTGTGTGTGTCTGTCTGTGTGTGTGTGTGTCTGTGTGTGTGTCTGTCTGTGTGTGTGTGTGTCTGTGTGTGTGTGTGTCTGTATGTGTGTCTGTCTGTGTGTGTGTCTGTCTGTGTGTTAGTTACCATTTTGTCCTAGGCACATGTCGATTTGACACTAGGCCTGTGTGTGTCTGTGTGTGTGTGTGTCTGTGTGTCTGTCTGTGTGTGTGTCTGTCTGTGTGTGTGTCTGTCTGTGTGTCTGTCTGTGTCTGTCTGTGTGTGTGTGTGTCTGTGTGTGTGTGTGTGTGTGTGTCTGTGTGTGTGTCTGTCTGTGTGTGTGTGTGTGTGTGTCTGTGTGTGTGTCTGTGTGTGTGTCTGTGTGTGTGTCTGTCTGTGTGTGTGTCTGTCTGTGTGTGTGTCTGTGTGTGTGTCTGTCTGTGTGTGTGTCTGTCTGTGTGTGTGTCTGTCTGTGTGTGTGTGTCTGTCTGTGTGTGTGTCTGTCTGTGTGTGTGTCTGTCTGTGTGTGTGTCTGTCTGTGTGTGTGTCTGTCTGTGTGTGTGTCTGTCTGTGTGTGTGTCTGTCTGTGTGTGTGTCTGTGTGTGTGTGTGTCTGTCTGTGTGTGTGTCTGTCTGTGTGTGTGTCTGTGTGTGTGTGTCTGTCTGTGTGTGTGTCTGTCTGTGTGTGTGTGTCTGTCTGTGTGTGTGTGTCTGTCTGTGTGTGTGTCTGTCTGTGTGTGTGTGTCTGTCTGTGTGTGTGTGTCTGTCTGTGTGTGTGTGTCTGTCTGTGTGTGTGTGTCTGTCTGTGTGTGTGTCTGTCTGTGTGTGTGTCTGTCTGTGTGTGTGTCTGTCTGTGTGTGTGTCTGTGTGTGTGTCTGTCTGTGTGTGTGTCTGTCTGTGTGTCTGTCTGTGTGTCTGTCTGTGCCTGTGTGTACTCACCTATTTTTGTGGTTGCAGGGGTCGAGTCATAGCTCCTGGCCCCGCCTCTTCACTGATTGCTACTAGGTCCTCTCTCTCCCTGCTCCATGAGCTTTATCAAACCTAGTCTTAAAACTATGTATGGTTTCTGCCTCCACTATGTCGCTTTCTAAGCTATTCCACTTCCTGACAACTCTATGACTGAAGAAATACTTCCTAACATCCCTTTGACTCATAGGAGTCTTCAACTTCCAATTGTGACCCCTTGTTTCTGTGTCCCCTCTCTGGAACATCTTGTCTCTGTCCACTGCTGCACTGTCAGCAGTGTAGTGACACTCTCTTACACCATGCTTCAAGGAGTTTCATATACAGTAGATCCTCATATTACACAGATTTGTTTGGAACGTTTTGGTTATTACACTATTGAAAAATTACAGCATAATTTTATGCAACACTTCATAAAATTAACTAACAAAGTTTGGTTTGCGGGAAGAGAAAAAATTTGGAGAGTCGCCCATGGGATATTTCCCTAGCTCAGGCCGCCACCTGGCTGTAGGCGAGACCACTGTCTCTGCGAAGCTGCACCAGGCTTCAAGGCAGCAAAGGACCGCTTTACCTTGTTCCTTTGCGAAAATGCATCAGGTGATTTCAAGTGTAAGCCCATGGTTATTTACTGCTCTAAGAATCCTCGTGCTTTGAAAGGTGTAGATAAAAACACCTTACTAGTAATTTGGAGGTCAAAACAGTCAGCATGGATGACAGAGAAAATATTTATTGACTGGGTTAAGCATCACTTTATTCCTGAAGTCAAGCTTTACCTGCACAGCAAGAACCCTTTGCTTTTGGTTTTCCTTCATTTTGATAACCCCCTAATCAAAAACCCTGGGGATGTGCCCCCCATGAAAAAATTGTATTTTTTCCTCCAAATACATCTTTTTAAAAAAACCAATGGATCAGGGGGTTATTAAGTCATTCAAGTTAACTAAAAAGAAAAATGATGAAAAAAATATTTGCATCAATGTACTCTGATCTTGGAAAAAATTTTGGGAAAAATGTATAATGTACTGCAGGGTAAAAAGCCGAAATCCATTACAGTTTTCAAAACCCAATATTCCCCCCCACTTTAGTACCAGAACCCCAACCATCCACTTTGCCAACAACCAACAAAAACACCCCCCAATGAGACCCCAAAAATCCCCCCTCTTTTCCCAAACACAAAAATGTAAAAATATGTACACTTGTGTAGTGTACCAGCATCCAAAATTCATCCCACTTATACAGCTGGTCCCTTTTTGGGGCGTCACATACCCACTGCGTCAGAGGCTCTGGGGGATTTCATGGCTCCCCAGGGCACACCCCCCTAGCGTTTGACCCAAAGCGGCAGGGGTGGTTTGGGCCCCCTTCACTTACTGTAAAATTTGCCCCTCCAACAAGGGTATCTTTTACCTCCTATATTTTTTCAAGACCCACACAACAAGTGGTAGCAGCGGTGCCGAATTTTTTTCGAACATGTTATAGAGAGATAGACTAGAAAAAAGCAAAAAACCCCCGACCGACCCCGTTACCAGCTA
>WNWK01005929.1:0-113046 GCA_009830355.1 Cherax destructor
CTCCCCCCTTTTTTAAAAATGAAGCATTTTTTGAGGGGGTTATATACTTGTTGGTGAGGTAAAGCAGGGGCGGTCGGGTCCATCCACTGTCCAAAAATCTTGGGCCAAAGGTTGGACAAGTGCTGAAGAATTCTTGTACCTAAGATCCCAGATTTGCTGTGTCAAAGGGTTAGATGAATGGTTCAGAGAAAGGGAAAGTTATAAATTTACCCCAAGATTGATGGACTGAACACATCGACTCCCGGGCCGAGGGGGCTGATTTTCCTCAAAACTCCTACTCCTCCTTACACCTTTCTACTTTGTATTGGGCGATGAAGCCACTGGGGCGAAACGTTTCCTCAATAAAGATACCCAAATGTTGCATATGTGTCTAATTTATAACTTGTCGGTTCTCTGAACCATTCATCTTACCCTGTCTGACACAGCAACATTTGGGATCTTAATACAAACGAAAATTCTTCAACACTTGTCCCAACCTTTGGACGAAGATCTACTTAGACTAGTGGATGGTACCACATGACCCGCCTCCTGCTGCTTCACCTCACCTAACTACAGATAAGCCACCTCTACGGACATATGCTGTCATTTCTACAAGATTGATGGACTGACACATCGACTCCAGGCCGAGGGGCTGATTACCTCAAACCCTACTCTCCTACACCTTTCTACTTTTATTGGGCTGATGAAGCCACTGTGTGGCGAAAGTTTCCTCAATAAAGAACCAAATGTTGCATTTCTAATTTATAACTTTCTTCTCTGAACCATTCATCTATACCCTGTCTGACACAGCAACATCTTGGGATCTTAATACAAAACGAATTCTTACACTTGTCCAACCTTTGGACGAAGATCTACTTAGACTAGTGGATGGTACCACTATGACCCCGCCTCCTGCTGCTTCACCCTCACCTAACTACAGTATATAACCTTTTACGGACATATGCTGTCATTTCTACAAGATTGATGGACTGAACACATCGACCCGGGCCGAGGACTGATTACCTCAAAACTCCTACTTCCTTACACCTTTCTACTTTGATTGATGATGAAGCCACTGTGTGGCGAAACGTTTCCTCAATAAAGATACCCAAATGTTGCATATGTGTCTAATTTATAACTTGTCGGTTCTCTGAACCATTCATCTATACCCTGTCTGACACAGCAACATCTTGGGATCTTAATACAAACGAATTCTTCAACACTTGTCCAACCTTTGGACGAAGATCTATTTAGACTAGTGGATGGTACCACTATGACCCCGCCTCCTGCTGCTTCACCTCACTAACTCAGTATATAGCCACCTCTACGGACATATGCTGTCATTTCTACAAGATTGATGGACTGAACACATCGACTCCAGGCTGAGGGACTGATTACCTCAAAACTCCTACTCTCCTTACACCTTTCTACTTTGTATTGGACTGATGAAGCCACTGTGTGGCGAAACGTTTCCTCAATAAAGATACCCAAATGTTGCATATGTGTCTAATTTATAACTTGTCGGTTCTCTGAACCATTCATCTATACCCTGTCTGACACAGCAACATCTTGGGATCTTAATACAAACGAATTCTTCAACACTTGTCCAACCTTTGGACGAAGATCTATTAGACTAGTGGATGGTACCACTATGACCCCGCCTCCTGCTGCTTCACCTCACCTAACTACAGTATATAAGCCACCTCTACGGACATATGCTGTCATTTCTACAAGATTGATGGACTGAACACATCGACTCCAGGCCGAGGGACTGATTACCTCAAAACTCCTACTCTCCTTACACCTTTCTACTTTGTATTGGACTGATGAAGCCACTGTGTGGCGAAACGTTTCCTCAATAAAGATACCCAAATGTTGCATATGTGTCTAATTTATAACAACAATGTTTTTACCTAATAATAAGGCAAATAGATTACTGGGATTTATATCAAGAAGTGTTAGCAACAGAAGTCCAGAGGTTATATTACAGCTTAATACATCATTAGTAAGGCCTCACCTAGATTACGAAGCTCAGTTCTGGTCTCCATATTACAGAATGGACATAAATTCGTTAGAAAACATTCAGCGTAGAATGACTAAATTAATACATAGCATTAGAAATCTTCCTTACGAAGAAAGATTGAAGACCCTAAAATTACATTCACTTGTAAGACGTAGAATGAGGGGAGACATGATCGAGGTATACAAGTGGAAAATGGGTATTAACAAGGGATATAAATAAGGTCTTGAGGATATCTCTCCAAGAGAGAACCCGCAATAATGGATTCAAGTTAGATAAGTTTAGATTTAGAAAGGATATAGGAAAGTATTGGTTTGGAAATAGGGTAGTTGAACATAAGAACATAAGAACATAAGAATGGAGGAACACTGCAGAAGGCCTACTGGCCCATACAAGGCAGGTCCTTATCAAAACCACCACTACCTAAGAATTTACTCCTGTACTCACGACACTAATCAAACCCAGCCCCTCCCACTCATATATTTGTCCAATCTCTTTTTAAAGCCACCCAAGGTCCTAGTCTCTATCACCCTAATCGGAAGATTGTTCCACGCATCTACAACTCTGTTCGAAAACCAGTACTTGCCTATGTCCTTTCTAAATCTAAATTTATCCAATTTAAATCCGTTATTTCTCGTTCTTACTTGGTTCGATATCCTCAGTATTTTATTAATATCTCCTTTGTTTATGCCCATCATCCACTTGTACACCTCGATGATATCTCCCCTCATTCTACGTCTCTCCAGAGAGTGGAGATTCAATGCTCTAAGTCTATCTTCATACGGGAGACTTCTTATACTGTAAATCATTTTAGTCATTCTTCTTTGTATGTTCTCCAATGAATCTATATCCATCCTGTAGTAAGGAGACCAAAACTGAGCTGCATAATCCAAATAAAGAATGTAAACTTACCATGATTGAGAAGTGCGGAAGCTAAGTATGCGAAATGGTAGTGGTAAAAATTCCTTGACTGTTGATAATTCCCTCATCAAGGTCATTGATATATATTATAAATAACAATGGGCCTAAGACTGATCCCTGTGGAACACCACTTGTTACAAGTCCCCATTCGGATTTAACCCCATTTATGCACACTCTCTGCTTCCTATTGGTGAGCCATGACTCGATCCATGACAGCACTTTTCCCCCAATGCCATGAGCTGCCACTTTCTTTAACAGTCTCTGGTGCAGTACTCTATCAAAAGCCTTACTAAAGTCTAAATAAACAATATCGAATTCTTTATCGTGATCAACAGCCTCAAAAGCTTTACTGAAGAAGGTTAATAAATTAGATAGGCAGGAACGGCCCCTCGTGAATCCATGCTGGGTATCATTAATCAATTGATGAGTGGAACAGTCTGCCTAGTAGGGTTATTGAAGCTAGGACCTTGGGTAGTTTCAAATTTAGGTTGGATAAATTCATGAGTGAGAGGGTTGGATTTGAGTGGGACTCGCGCATGAGTGGGTAGAATTGTCAAAGCTTATTTCTTGGGTAGCATTGAAAATTGGGTTGAGCAAATATTCTGTTAGTGGGACGGATTGTGAAGGACCTGCCTAGTATGGGCCAACCTGCTGCAGTGTTCCTTCTTCTTATGTTCTTATGTTATGTTTGTGTCTTTCGTCGTGACGCTCCCAGAAGTCGACTCACATTCATAGGGTAGCACGGAGAATGGGTTGACATTAAGAGGGACGTTAAAAAGGGGATAAGAAAAGCTAAGCGGGACTACGAAATTAAAGTTGCTAGGGATTCGAAAACTAACCCAAAAAGTTTTTTCCAGGTGTACAGAACAAAAGTTAGAGATAAGATAGGTCCCCTTAAAAATAATTATGGGTATCTTACTGACAAAGAGAATGAAATGTGCTCTATTTTTAATAATTATTTTCTCTCGGTTTTCACTCAGGAAGACACTAATAATATCCCAAGAATTAGGTATTTTAGTGGGCCTGAAGAAGATAAATTATGTAGTATCAGAGTCACTAGCGAAATGGTTATCAAACAGATAGACCGTTTGAAGCAAAATAAATCGCCAGGCCCTGATGAGCTTTTTTCAAGGGTTCTTAAGGAATGCAAAGTTGAACTCTGTGAACCCTTAACTAACATTTTTAACCTATCTCTTCAAACAGGTGTAGTGTCTGATACGTGGAAGATGGCTAATGTAATTCCTATTTTTAAAGCAGGGGACAAGTCGTTACCATCAAATTACCGCCCAATAAGTCTAACTTCAATTGTAGGCAAATTATTAGAGTCGATTATAGCTGATAACATAAGAAGCCATCTCGATAGGCATAATTTGATTAATGATACTCAACATGGATTCACCAGGGGCCGTTCCTGCCTAACTAATTTATTAACTTTTTCAGTAAGGCTTTTGAGGCAGTTGATCATGATAAAGAATTCGATATTGTTTATTTGGATTTTAGTAAGGCTTTTGATAGAGTACCACATCAGAGACTGTTAAAGAAAGTGGCTGCTCACGGCATTGGAGGAAAATTGTTTTCATGGATCGAGTCATGGCTCACCAATAGGAAGCAGAGGGTGTGCATTAATGGGGTGAAATCTGAGTGGGGATCTGTAACAAGTAGCGTTCCACAGGGATCGGTTTTGGGCCCGTTGTTATTTATAATATATATAAATGACCTTGACGAGGGAATTACTAGTGATATGAGCAAATTCGCTGATGACACGAAGATAGGTAGGATAATCGATTCAGACGTAGATGTCACGGAACTTCAGGAGGATTTAGACAAACTCAATTTAGACAAACATACAGATTGCGAGAAGGACTTGGGGGTGATGGTAAGCAGCAACCTTAAACCAAGACAGCAATGCCTAAGCGTACGTAATAAGGCAAATAGATTACTGGGATTTATATCAAGAAGTGTTAGCAACAGAAGTCCAGAGGTTATATTACAGCTTTATACATCATTAGTAAGGCCTCACCTAGATTACGCAGCTCAGTTCTGGTCTCCATATTACAGAATGGACATAAATTCGTTAGAAAACATTCAGCGTAGAATGACTAAATTAATACATAGCATTAGAAATCTTCCTTACGAAGAAAGATTGAAGACCCTAAAATTACATTCACTTGCAAGACGTAGAATGAGGGAGACATGATCGAGGTATACAAGTGGAAAATGGGTATTAACAAAGGGGATATAAATAAGGTCTTGAGGATATCTCTCCAAGAGAGAACCCGCAATAATGGATTCAAGTTAGATAAGTTTAGATTTAGAAAGGATATAGGAAAGTACTGGTTTGGAAATAGGGTAGTTGATGAGTGGAACAGTCTGCCTAGTAGGGTTATTGAAGCTAGGACCTTGGGTAGTTTCAAATTTAGGTTGGATAAATTCATGAGTGAGAGGGGTTGGATTTGAGTGGGACTCGCGCATGAGTGGGTAGAATTGTCAAAGCTTATTTCTTGGGTAGCATTGAAAATTGGGTTGAGCAAATATTCTGTTAGTGGGACGGATTGTGAAGGACCTGCCTAGTATGGGCCAACAGGCCTGCTGCAGTGTTCCTCCTTTCTTATGTTCTTATGTTCTTAATTCCTGGTCAGAAAAATGGCAGATGCAGTTCAATGTAGATAAATGCAAAGTTCTAAAGCTCGGGAATGTTCATAACCCTAGCACCTACCAGCTTAATAATGTTGAACTCAGCCGTACAGAATGCGAAAAGGATCTGGGGGTTATGGTAAGCAGCAACCTCAAACCAAGTCAGCAATGCCTAAGCGTAAGAAATAAAGCAAATAGATTACTGGGATTTATATCAAGAAGTGTAAGCAACAGAAGTCCAGCGGTTATATTACAGCTTTATACATCATTAGTAAGGCCTCACCTAGATTATGCAGCTCAGTTCTGGTCTCCATTTTACAGAATGGATATAAATTCGTTAGAAAACATTCAGCGACGAATGACAAAGTTAATTCATAGCATTAGAAATCTTCCGTATGAAGAAAGATTGAAGACCCTTAAATTACATTCACTTGTAAGACGAAGAATGAGGGGAGACATGATCGAGGTATATAAGTGGAAGATGGGTATTAATAAGGGGGATATAAATAAGGTCTTGAGGATATCTCTCCAAGAGAGAACCCGCAATAATGGATTCAAATTGGATAAGTTTAGATTTAGAAAGGATATAGGAAAGTATTGGTTTGGAAATAGGGTAGTTGATGAGTGGAACAGTCTGCCTAGTAGGGTTATTGAAGCTAGGACCTTGGGTAGTTTCAAATTTAGGTTGGATAAATTCATGAGTGAGAGGGGTTGGATTTGAGTGGGACTCGCACTTGAGTTAATAGAATCTTCAAAGCTTATTTCTTGGGTAGAATTGAAAATTAGGTTGGGGAATTATTCTGTTAGTGGGATGGATTGTGAAGGACCTGCCTAGTATGGGCCAACAGGCCTGCTGCAGTGTTCCTCCTTTCTTATGTTCTTATGTTCGATGTTTCCACAACATTCTCCTGGGTCTTCGTTGTTTCTACCTCTCCACCCGTCCTCTTGAGCCTTAACTTTGTCCCATGCGTTTTAGCCACTGTCCAGGTTCCTTTCCTGGCTTGAGGATTCTCAACAGGAGGATTACTACGAATCTCCCGTATGAAGATAGACTTAGAGCATTGAATCTCCACTCTCTGGAGAGACGTAGAATGAGGGGAGATATCATCGAGGTGTACAAGTGGATGATGGGCATAAACAAAGGAGATATTAATAAAATACTGAGGATATCGAACCAAGTAAGAACCAGAAATAACGGATTTAAATTGGATAAATTTAGACTTAGAAAGGACATAGGCAAGTACTGGTTTTCGAACAGAGTTGATTAATGAATCTCAGCATGGGTTCACGAGAGGTCGTTCCTGCCTAACAAATTTACTGACGTTTTTCAATAAAACATTTGAGGCAGTAGACAGTGATAAAGAATATGATATAGTTTACTTGGATTTCAGTAAGGCCTTCGATAGAGTACCTCACAAGAGACTCTTAAGAAAGGTGGCAGCTCATGGTATAGGAGGTAAAGTTCTAGCATGGATAGAGGCATGGCTTACCAATAGAAAGCAGAGAGTTTCCATTATTGGGGTCAAATCTGAATGGGGATTAGTCACTAGTGGCGTTCCACAAGGATCAGTTTTGGGCCCATTGTTGTTCATAATTTACATAAATGACCTTGATGAAGGAATTGCAAGTGACATGAGTAAATTTGCTGATGATACAAAAATAGGCCGTATAATTCATTCTGAGCAGGATACCAGTGAACTCCAGGAGGATTTGGACAAATTAATGTCTTGGTCTGAAAAGTGGCAGATGAAGTTTAATGTGGACAAGTGTAAGGTGCTAGTCGTTGGTAATGAAAATATCCCTCAATTTATAAACTAGGTGAAGTAGAGCTTGATCATACAGAATGTGAAAAAGACTTGGGAGTCATGGTAGCAGGAATCTAAAGCCAAGACAACAGTGCCTAAGTGTGCGCAATAAGGCTAACAGATTACTAGGATTTATTTCAAGAAGTATAAGCAACAGAAGTCCAAAAGTTATTTTACAGCTCTATACATCACTAGTGAGACCTCATTTGGATTATGCAGCTCAGTTTTGGTCACCTTACTACAGGATGGATATAGATTCATTGGAGAACATACAAAGAAGAATGACTAAAATGATTTACAGTATAAGAAATCTCCCGTATGAAGATAGACTTAGAGCGTTGAATCTCCACTCTCTGGAGAGGCGTAGAATGAGGGAGATATCATCGAGGTGTACAAGTGGATGATGGGTATAAACAAAGGAGATATTAATAAAATACTGAGGATATCGAACCAAGTAAGAACCAGAAATAACGGATTTAAATTGGATAAATTTAGATTTAGAAAGGACATAGGCAAGTACTGGTTTTCGAACAGAGTTGTAGATGCGTGGAACAATCTTCCGAGTGGGGTGATAGAGGCTGGGACCTTGGGTGGATTTAAAAAGAGATTGGACAAATATATGAGTGGGAGGGGCTGGGTTTGATTAGTGTCGTGAGTACGGGAATAAATTCTTAGGTAGTGGTGGTTTTGATAAGGACCTGCCTTGTATGGGCCAGTAGGCCTTCTGCAGTGTTCCTCCATTCTTATGTTCTTATGTTCTTATGTTATCATTATCAACTGCCTCAAAAGCCCCACTGAAAAAAGTTAACAAATTAGTTAGGCAGGAACGGCCCCTGGTGAATCCATGCTGAGTATCATTAATCAAATTATGCCTATCGAGATGGCTTCTTATGTTATCAGCTATAATCGACTCTAGTAATTTGCCTACAATTGATGTTAGACTTATTGGGCGGTAATTTGATGGTAACGACTTGTCCCCTGCTTTAAAAATAGGAATTACATTAGCCATCTTCCACGTATCCGGCACTACACCTGTTTGAATAGATAGGTTAAAAATGTTAGTTAAGGGTTCACAGAGTTCTATTTTGCATTCCTTAAGAACCCTTGAAAAAAGCTCATCAGGGCCTGGCGATTTATTTTGCTTCAAACGGTCTATCTGTTTGATAACCTTTTCGCTAGTGACTGTGATACTACATAATTTATCTTCTTCAGGCCCACTAAAATACCTAATTCTTGGGATATTATTAATGTCTTCCTGAGTGAAAACCGAGAGAAAATAATTATTAAAAATAGAGCACATTTCATTCTCTTTGTCAGTAAGATACCCATAATTATTTTTAAGGGGACCTATCTTATCTCTAACTTTTGTTCTATACACCTGAAAAAAACTTTTTGGGTTAGTTTTCGAGTGGGACTCGCACTTGAGTTAATAGAATCTTCAAAGCTTATTTCTTGGGTAGAATTGAAAATTAGGTTGGGGAATTATTCTGTTAGTGGGATGGATTGTGAAGGACCTGCCTAGTATGGGCCAACAGGCCTGCTGCAGTGTTCCTCCTTTCTTATGTTCTTATGTTCTTATGTTTAATTTCGTAGTCCCGTTTAGCTTTTCTTATCCCCTTTTTAACGTCCCTCTTAATGTCAATATACTGACTCATAAGATGACCCTCACCTCTTTTGATACGCCTATAAACTCCTTTCTTCTGCCCTAAAAGATATTTGAGCCTATTATTCATCCATTTTGGGTCATTTCTATTCGATCTAATTTCTTTATATGGGATAAATGTTATTTGGGCAGCATGTATAGTGTTCAGAAAACTGTCATATTGATAGCTATCTTCATTACCCCAGTCCACAGATGATAAGTGTTCTCTAAGTCCATTGTAATCTGCTAAGCGAAAATCTGGGACCGTTACTGAGTTATTCGTACTATGAAACTTCCATTCAATGCCAAAGGTAATTGATTTGTGGTCGCTTGCGCCGAGTTCCTCTGTAATTTCTAAATTATTAACAAGGGTTTCCTTGTTTGCCAGAACTAAGTCAAGCAGGTTATTTCCCCTTGTAGGTTCTGTCACAACCTGCTTCAAAAAACAATCTTGAACTACATCTAAGAAGTCGTTAGATTCTAAATTCCCAGTCAAAAAATTCCAATCAATTTGACTAAAGTTGAAGTCACCCAGAATAACTACGTTATCGTGCATTGTGGCCTTAACAATTTCCTCCCATAGTAGTCTCCTTGGTCCCTATCTAAGTTTGGGGACGGTATATCACACCTAAAATCAATTTTCATGCCCCTCTGAAAATTCTATCCAGACAGACTCTGTATGTGTTATTTCAGACTTTATTCCCTTTTTTATGCAACAGTTCAAGCGATCTCGGACATACATAAGAACATAAGAAAGGAGGAATACTGCAGCAGGCCTGTTGGCCCATACTAGGCAGGTCCTTCACAATCCATCCCACTAACAGAATAATTGTCAAACCTAATTTTCAATTCTACCCAAGAAATAAGCTTTGAAGATTCTATTAACTCAAGTGCGAGTCCCACTCAAATCCAACCCCTCTCACTCATGAATATATCCAACCTAAATTTGAAACTACCCAAGGTCCTAGCTTCAATGACCCTACTAGGCAGACTGTTCCACTCATCAACTACCCTATTTCCAAACCAATATTTTCCTATATCCTTTCTAAATCTAAACTTATCCAATTTGAATCCATTATTGCGGGTTCTCTCTTGGAGAGATATCCTCAAGACCTTATTTATATCCCCCTTATTAATACCCATCTTCCACTTATATACCTCGATCATGTCTCCCCTCATTCTACGTCTTACAAGTGAATGTAATTTTAGGGTCTTCAATCTTTCTTCGTAAGGAAGATTTCTAATGCTATGTATTAATTTAGTCATTCTACGCTGAATGTTTTCTAACGAATTTATGTCCATTCTGTAATATGGAGACCAGAACTGAGCTGCGTAATCTAGGTGAGGCCTTACTAATGATGTATAAAGCTGTAATATAACCTCTGGACTTCTGTTGCTAACACTTCTTGATATAAATCCCAGTAATCTATTTGCCTTATTACGTACGCTTAGGCATTGCTGTCTTGGTTTAAGGTTGCTGCTTACCATCACCCCCAAGTCCTTCTCGCAATCTGTATGGCTAAGTTCTACGTTATTTAACTTATAAGTGCTTGGGTTATGGACACTCCGAGCTTCAGAACCTTGCATTTATCTACATTGAACTGCATCTGCCACTTTTCTGACCACGAATTAAGTTTGTCTAAATCCTCCTGAAGTTCCGTGACATCTACGTCTGAATCGATTATCCTACCTATCTTCGTGTCGTCGGCGAATTTGCTCATATCACTAGTAATTCCCTCATCAAGGTCATTGATATATATTATAAATAACAATGGGCCTAAGACTGATCCCTGTGGAACACCACTTGTTACAAGTCCCCATTCGGATTTAACCCCATTTATGCACACTCTCTGCTTCCTATTGGTGAGCCATGACTCGATCCATGACAGCACTTTTCCCCAATGCCATGAGCTGCCACTTTCTTTAACAGTCTCTGGTGCGGTACTCTATCAAAAGCCTTACTAAAGTCTAAATAAACAATATCGAATTCTTTATCGTGATCAACAGCCTCAAAAGCTTTACTGAAGAAGGTTAATAAATTAGATAGGCAGGAACGGCCCCTCGTGAATCCATGCTGGGTATCATTAATCAAATTATGGTTATCTAGATGGCTTCTAATAATATCAGCTATAATTGACTCTAGTAATTTGCCTACAATTGAGGTCAGGCTTATTGGGCGGTAGTTTGACGGTAGTGACTTGTCCCCTGCTTTAAAAATAGGAATTACATTAGCCATCTTCCACATATCAGACACTACACCTGTTTGAAGAGATAAATTAAAAATGTTAGATATTGGTTCACAGAGTTCCATTTTGCATTCCTTAAGAACCCTTGCAAAAAGCTCATCAGGACCCGGCGATTTATTTTGTTTCAGTCGGTCCAGCTGTTTCATAATCATTTCGCTAGTGACTGTGATATTACATAATTTATCTTCTTCTGGGCCTCTGTAAAAATTAATTACTGGGATATTATTAATGTCTTCCTGTGTGAAAACCGAGAGAAAATAATTATTAAAAATAGAGCACATATCATTCTCCTTGTCAGTAAGATGCCCAAAGTTATTTTTAAGGGGACCTATCTTATCCCTAACTTTTGTTCTATAAACCTGGAAAAAACTTAAGATGGACGAGTTGAGATTAGTTGCAAGTACGGGTAATATTGATGTTTTTGCAATAACTGAGACATGGTTTAATATGAAAAATCGGGACTTGCCTGCCGAATGTCACATTCAGGGTTTTAAATTGTTCCAAGTAGACAGAAGTATCGGGAAAGGGGTGGGGTGGCACTCTATGTCCGTGATCATTTAAATTGTTGCATAAAAACGGGTATAAAGTCTGAATTAACACATACAGAGTCTGTCTGGATAGAATTTTCAGAGGGTGTGAAAAATTGATTTTAGGCGTGATTTACTGTCCTCCAAACTTAGATAGGGAACAAGGGAGACTACTTTGGGAGGAAATTGTTAAGGCCACAAGACACGATAACGTAGTAATTCTAGGGGACTTTAACTTTAGTCAGATTGATTGGAATTTCATGACAGGGAATTTAGAATCTAACGACTTTTTAGAAGTAGTTCAGGATTGCTTTTTGAACCAGTTTGTAACAGAACCTACAAGGGGAAATAACCTACTTGACTTGGTTCTGGCAAGCAAGAAACCCTTGTTAATAATTTAGAAATTACAGAGGAACTCGGCTCAAGCGACCACAAGTCAATTACCTTTAGCATTGAATGGATGTATGATAGTAGGGATAATTCAGTAATGGTCCCAGATTTTCGCTTAGCAGATTATAATGGACTTAGAGAACACTTATCAACTGTGGACTGGGGTGAAGAAGAGAGGTATCAATATGACAGTTTTCTTAACACTATACAGGCTGCCCAAAGAACATTTATCCCGTATAAAGAAATTAGATCAAGTAGAAATGACCCAAAATGGATGAATAATAGGCTCAAATATCTTTTAGGGCAGAAGAAAGGAATTTATAGGCGCATAAAAAGAGGTGAGGGTCATCTTATAAATCAGTATAAGAATGGAGGAACACTGCAGAAGGCCTACTGGCCCATACAAGGCAGGTCCTTATCAAAACCACCACTACCTAAAAATTTATACCCGTACTCACGACACAAATCAAACCCAGCCCCTCCCACTCATATATTTGTCCAATCTCTTTTTAAAGCCACCCAAGGTCCTAGCCTCTATCACAGTACTCGGAAGATTGTTCCACGCATCTACAACTCTGTTCGAAAACCAGTACTTGCCTATGTCCTTTCTAAATCTAAATTTATCCAATTTAAATCCGTTATTTCTCGTTCTTACTTGGTTCGATATCCTCAGTATTTTATTAATATCTCCTTTGTTTATGCCCATCATCCACTTGTACACCTCGATGATATCTCCCCTCATTCTACGTCTCTCCAGAGAGTGGAGATTCAACGCTCTAAGTCTATCTTCATACGGGAGATTTCTTATAGTGTAAATCATTTTAGTCATTCTTCTTTGTATGTTCTCCAATGAATCTATATCCATCCTGTAGTAAGGAGACCAAAACTGAGCTGCATAATCCAAATGAGGTCTCACTAGTGATGTATAGAGCTGTAAAATAACTTTTGGACTTCTGTTGCTTATACTTCTTGAAATAAATCCTAGTAATCTGTTAGCCTTATTGGCACACTTAGGCACTGTTGTCTTGGCTTTAGATTTCTGCTTACCATGACTCCCAAGTCTTTTCACATTCTGTATGATCAAGCTCAACTTCACCTAGTTTATAAATTCGAGGATATTTTCATTACCAACGACAAGCACCTTACACTTGTCCACATTGAACTTCATCTGCCACTTTTCAGACCAAGACATTAATTTATCCAAATCCTCCTGGAGTTCACTGTTATCCTCCTCAGAATGAATTATACGGCCTATTTTTGTATCATCAGCAAATTTACTCATGTCACTTGCAATTCCTTCATCAAGGTCATTAATGTAAATTATGAACAACAATGGGCCCAAAACTGATCCTTGTGGAACGCCACTAGTGACAAATCCCCATTCAGATTTGACCCCATTAATGGAAACTCTCTGCTTTCTATTGGTAAGCCATGCCTCTATCCATGCTAGAACTTTACCTCCTATACCATGAGCTGCCACCTTTCTTAAGAGTCTCTTGTGAGGTACTCTATCGAAGGCCTTACTGAAATCCAAGTAAACTATATCATATTCTTTATCACTGTCTACTGCCTCAAATGTTTTATTGAAAAACGTCAGTAAATTTGTCAGGCAGGAACGACCTCTCGTAAACCCATGCTGAGATTAATTAATCAAATTATGTTCTTCAAGGTGACTTCTGATAATATCAGCTATAATTGATTCTAATAATTTGCCTACTATAGACGTGAGGCTTATTGGACGGTAATTTGATGGAATGGACTTATCCCTGATTTGAATATAGGAACTACATTAGCTATCTTCCACATCTCTGGCACAACACCAGTTAGGATGGACGTATTAAACACATTCGTTAATGGCTGACTAAGTTCCATTTTGCATTCTTTAAGTACCCTGAAAACAACTCGTCGGGTCCCGGGGACTTATTTTGCTTCAGTTTATCTATCTGTTTGATAACCATGTCCCTCGTGACAGTAATATTAGTTAATTTGAATTCTTCATGAACTGAATAATTGTTAATTTCTGGAATCTCATTTACGTCTTCTTGTGTAAAGACTGACAAAAATAGTCATTAAATAGAGAACACATTTCCAGTTCGTTATCCGTCAGCTGTCCATTCCCAATTTTCAGAGGTCCTACCTTTTCCCTCACCTTCGTCCTGTACACTTGAAAGAACCCTTTTGGATTAGTCTTTGATTCATTAGCAACCTTAATCTCATAGTCACGTTTAGCCTTTCTAATCCCTTTTACTTCTCTTTCAACTGAACATATTGGTCAATAAGGTTAACATCTCCTCTTTTGATGCGCCTATAAATTCCTCTTTTCTCCCTAATAAATGTTTTAGCCTCCTGTTAATCCATTTGGGATCGTTATTATTTGACCTAAATTCTCTCTGGTGAATAAACATACTCTGTGCACGTTGTACATTATTAAGAAACAAATCATAAACGCAGATCCCATCGTAATCGTTAGCTAGATTACCCCAGTCGAGATTAGACAGGTGTTCCTAAGTCCAATATAATCGGCAGAACGAAAATCAGGAACTTTTACCGTATTATCCCTATTCTCGTACTCCCATGTAATATTAAAAGTAATGGATTTGTGATCACTAGCTCCAAGCTCTTCAGTGATCTCCAGATTATTTACAAGAGTTTCTTTATTTGACAAGACTAGGTCGAGCAAATTATTACCTCTGGTAGGCTCCGTCACACACTGCTTCAGAAAACAGTCCTGAACTACTTCCATAAAGTCACTGGACTCCAGATTACCGGTCAAAGAAGTCCAGTCAATTTGACTAAAGTTAAAATCCCCTACTAACATTAAGAGGGACGTTAAAAAGGGAATAAGAAAAGCTAAACGGGACTATGAAATTAAAGTTGCTAGGGATTCAAAAACTAACCCAAAAAGTTTTTTCCAGGTTTATAGAACAAAAGTTAGGGATAAGATAGGTCCCCTTAAAAATAACTTTGGGCATCTTACTGACAAGGAGAATGATATGTGCTCTATTTTAATAATTATTTTCTCTCGGTTTTCACACAGGAAGACATTAATAATATCCCAGTAATTAATTTTACAGAGGCCTTGAAGAAGATAAATTATGGAAAAATAAACACATAAGCAGTATAATGTGATCCTTTATTGACAAGTTTCGCCCACGCAGTGGACTTTATCGAGTCACAGACAGATCTACCTGGAAAATGAGCAACATGGAGATATATATAGGGTACAGTCAGGTGGAGAATGCTGGGTCAGGTGGAGAAAGCTGCATGTGAGTCTTAAAAGTAGTGTGATAGTTGAAAACATAGTGTGACTTAAAGGACCTGCAGTGTACCATTCTTGAGTTCTAGGTGGGATAGCGTTGAAGAAGTTTCTTGGCAATAGGTTCAGCTATGTTGTAGAAGCCGTTGTTCTGGTTGAAGTTGTTGGATATACAGATGAGTGATGATTCTAGGATTCTTCGGTATTGCGTGTTGTCTTCTCTGGCGATGAGTCTTGCGTTTCTGTAGTTGATTAAATGGTTGTGTAAATTTCGGTGTTGAACACAGGCATTTCTTGAGTCGTCAGATCTGCCTGCGTACTGGTGTTCTGAAATGCGTGTTTGTAGGTCTCTGGATGTTTCGCCAACGTATAATTTGCTGCAGCCATTACAAGGGATTGTGTATACCCTGCCGTGATTGAAGCTTTTCCTGTCTTTTACTGGTAATGTCCTTAATGGTGGTGGATGTGGAGGTGGATACTCGGAATGAGGTCTTAGAAAAAATGTTGGAAACTTGTTTGGAAATGGAGTTGGTGGGAAGGACTATGTATCTCTTCTCAGCAGTGTCTTCTCTGGGTGTGTTGAAGATGTTTAATGCCCGTCGTCTGCAGTCTCTAATGAAGTGACACTGTTCTGGACAGTTCATCTGGTTCTGGAGCACAGACAAGAAGGCTGGTGCTTATATACTGGCGTCAGGTGGTGAGGGACGGGTAACAGACGAAGACATTGTCACTGGTGGGCGGGATTCGCCAGTGGAAGTAAGTCATACCCGAGGGACATACATAAGAACATAAAAAGGGAGGAACACTGCAGCGGGCCTGCTGGCCCATACTAGGCAGGTCCTTCACATTCCATCCCACTAACAAGATATTTGTTCAACCCAATCGGGACGGTTATTGGTAGTAGTAGTAACAGTAGTGGTGAAGAATGTTGTGTAGATGTCCTCTGATCCAAGATTCTATGTTATTGTAGTGTTTGACAAGTTATACATGAATCGTATACAATCGTATGACAAGATGAAGATTAGACAACAGCCTGGGTAATGTTATGTGTGGCGAAACGTTTCGTCACTAAAGATTCCCATACGTTGCATAACTGACTCAATCTTCTTGTCAGGTTTAACATAAGAATGGAGGAACACTGCAGAAGGCCTACTTGCCTATACAAAGTACAAAGTCACAAAAGCTTATTCTTTTCTTCACTGATGAAGCCACTGTGTGGCGAAACGTTTCTCATTAGTAAGGCCTCACCTAGATTCATTAGTAAGGCCTCACCTAGATTCATTAGTAAGGCCTCACCTAGATTCATTAGTAAGGCCTCACCTAGATTATGCAGCTCAGTTCTGGTCTCCATTTTACAGAATGGATATAAATTCGTTAGAAAACATTCAGCGACGAATGACAAAGTTAATTCATAGCATTAGAAATCTTCCGTATGAAGAAAGATTGAAGACCCTTAAATTACATTCACTTGTAAGACGAAGAATGAGGGAGACATGATCGAGGTATATAAGTGGAAGATGGGTATTAATAAGGGGGATATAAATAAGGTCTTGAGGATATCTCTCCAAGAGAACCCGCAATAATGGATTCAAATTGGATAAGTTTAGATTTAGAAAGGATATAGGAAAATATTGGTTTGGAAATAGGGTAGTTGATGAGTGGAACAGTCTGCCTAGTAGGGTCATTGAAGCTAGGACCTTGGGTAGTTTCAAATTTAGGTTGGATAAATTCATGAGTGAGAGGGGTTGGATTTGAGTAGTTCAGGATTGCTTTTTGAAGCAGTTTGTAACAGAACCTACAAGGGGAAATAACCTACTTGACTTGGTTCTGGCAAGCAAGGAAACCCTTGTTAATAATTTAGAAATTACAGAGGAACTCGGCTCAAGCGACCACAAGTCAATTACCTTTAGCATTGAATGGATGTATGATAGTAGGGATAATTCAGTGTAGTAATATTATTTAGAAGTCCCAGTGTAGTAATATTATAAGTTGTAGGAGAACTAGTAATAGGCAGAATAAGGTGGATAGTGAAAAGCTAGTGACACTAGATGACAAGGACAGTAATAGGTATAGTGGAAAAACAGAGATGAGCAGGAAGGGTAAAGAGAAAGGAGGGTCTCTAAATATATATTACACCAATAGTCGTAGTGCTAGGAATAAGATGGACGAGTTGAGATTAGTTGCAAGTACGGGTAATATTGATGTTTTTGCAATAACTGAGACATGGTTTAATATGAAAAATCGGGACTTGCCTGCCGAATGTCACATTCAGGGTTTTAAATTGTTCCAAGTAGACAGAAGTATCGGAAAGGGGGTGGGGTGGCACTCTATGTCCGTGATCATTTAAATTGTTGCATAAAAACGGGTATAAAGTCTGAATTAACACATACAGAGTCTGTCTGGATAGAATTTTCAGAGGGTGTGAAAAATTGATTTTAGGCGTGATTTACCGTCCTCCAAACTTAGATAGGGAACAAGGGAGACTACTTTGGGAGGAAATTGTTAAGGCCACAAGACACGATAACGTAGTAATTCTAGGGGACTTTAACTTTAGTCAGATTGATTGGAATTTCATGACAGGGAATTTAGAATCTAACGACTTTTAGAAGTAGTTCAGGATTGCTTTTGAAGCAGTTCGTAACAGAACCTACAAGGGAAATAACCTACTTGACTTGGTTCTGGCAAGCAAGGAAACCCTTGTTAATAATTTAGAAATTACAGAGGAACTCGGCTCAAGCGACCACAAGTCAATTACCTTTAGCATTGAATGGATGTATGATAGTAGGGATAATTCAGTAATGGTCCCAGATTTTCGCTTAGCAGATTATAATGGACTTAGAGAACACTTATCAACTGTGGACTGGGGTGAAGAAGAGAGGTATCAATATGACAGTTTTCTTAACACTATACAGGCTGCCCAAAGAACATTTATCCCGTATAAAGAAATTAGATCAAGTAGAAATGACCCAAAATGGATGAATAATAGGCTCAAATATCTTTTAGGGCAGAAGAAAGGAATTTATAGGCGCATAAAAAGAGGTGAGGGTCATCTTATAAATCAGTATACTGACATTAAGAGGACGTTAAAAGGGAATAAGAAAAGCTAAACGGGACTATGAAATTAAAGTTGCTAGGGATTCAAAAACTAACTTAAAAGTTTTTCCAGGTTTATAGAACAAAAGTTAGGGATAAGATAGGTCCCTTAAAAATAACTTTGGGCATCTTACTGACAAGGAGAATGATATGTGCTCTATTTTTAATAATTATTTTCTCTCGGTTTTCACACAGGAAGACATTAATAATATCCCAGTAATTAATTTTTACAGAGGCCCAGAAGAAGATAAATTATGTAATATCACAGTCACTAGCGAAATGATTATGAAACAGCTGGACCGACTGAAACAAAATAAATCGCGGGTCCTGATGAGCTTTTTGCAAGGGTTCTTAAGGAATGCAAAATGGAACTCTGTGAACCAATATCTAACATTTTTAATTTATCTCTTCAAACAGGTGTAGTGTCTGATATGTGGAAGATGGCTAATGTAATTCCTATTTTTAAAGCAGGGGACAAGTCACTACCGTCAAACTACCGCCCAATAAGCCTGACCTCAATTGTAGGCAAATTATTAAGTCAATTATAGCTGATATTATTAGAAGCCATCTAGATAACCATAATTTGATTAATGATACCCAGCATGGATTCACGAGGGCCGTTCCTGCCTATCTAATTTATTAACCTTCTTCAGTAAAGCTTTTGAGGCTGTTGATCACGATAAAGAATTCGATATTGTTTATTTAGACTTTAGTAAGGCTTTTGATAGAGTACCGCACCAGAGACTGTTAAAGAAAGTGGCAGCTCATGGCATTGGGGAAAAAGTGCTGTCATGGATCGAGTCATGGCTCACCAATAGGAAGCAGAGAGTGTGCATAAATGGGGTTAAATCCGAATGGGGACTTGTAACAAGTGGTGTTCCACAGGGATCAGTCTTAGGCCCATTGTTATTTATAATATATATCAATGACCTTGATGAGGAATTACTAGTGATATGAGCAAATTCGCCGACGACACGAAGATAGGTAGGATAATTGATTCAAACATAGATGTCATAGAACTTCAGGAAGATTTAGACAAACTTAATTCGTGGTCAGAAAAGTGGCAGATGCAGTTCAATGTAGATAAATGCAAGGTTCTGAAGCTCGGGAGTGTCCATAACTAAGCACTTATAAGTTAAATAACGTAGAACTTAGCCATACAGATTGCGAGAAGGACTTGGGGTGATGGTAAGCAGCAACCTTAAACCAAGACAGCAATGCCTAAGCGTACGTAATAAGGCAAATAGATTACTGGGATTTATATCAAGAAGTGTTAGCAACAGAAGTCCAGAGGTTATATTACAGCTTTATACATCATTAGTAAGGCCTTACCTAGATTTCGCAGCTCAGTTCTGGTCTCCATATTACAGAATGGACATAAATTCGTTAGAAAACATTCAGCGTAGAATGACTAAATTAATACATAGCATTAGAAATCTTCCTTACGAAGAAAGATTGAAGACCCTAAAATTACATTCACTTGTAACACGTAGAATGAGGGGAGACATGATCGAGGTATACAAGTGGAAAATGGGTATTAACAAAGGGGATATAAATAAGGTCTTGAGGATATCTCTCCAAGAGATAATGGATTCAAGTTAGATAAGTTTAGATTTAGAAAGGATATAAGAAAGTATTGGTTTGGAAATAGGGTAGTTGATGAGTGGAACAGTCTGCCTAGTAGGGTTATTGAAGCTAGGACCTTGGGTAGTTTCAAATTTAGGTTGGATAAATTCATGAGTGAGAGGGGTTGGATTTGAGTGGGACTCGCGCATGAGTGGGTAGAATTGTCAAAGCTTATTTCTTGGGTAGCATTGAAAATTGGGTTGAGCAAATATTCTGTTAGTGGGACGGATTGTGAAGGACCTGCCTAGTATGGGCCAACAGGCCTGCTGCAGTGTTCCTCCTTTCTTATGTTCTTATGTTCTTATGTAATGGTCCCAGATTTTCGCTTAGCAGATTATAATGGACTTAGAGAACACTTATCAACTGTGGACTGGGGTGAAGAAGAGAGGTATCAATATGACAGTTTTCTTAACACTATACAGGCTGCCCAAAGAACATTTATCCCGTATAAAGAAATTAGATCAAGTAGAAATGACCCAAAATGGATGAATAATAGGCTCAAATATCTTTTAGGGCAGAAGAAAGGAATTTATAGGCGCATAAAAGAGGTGAGGGTCATCTTATAAATCAGTATACTGACATTAAGAGGGACGTTAAAAGGGAATAAGAAAAGCTAAACGGGACTATGAAATTAAAGTTGCTAGGGATTCAAAAACTAACCCAAAAAGTTTTTTCCAGGTTTATAGAACAAAAGTTAGGGATAAGATAGGTCCCCTTAAAAATAACTTTGGGCATCTTACTGACAAGGAGAATGATATGTGCTCTATTTTTAATAATTATTTTCTCTCGGTTTTCACACAGGAAGACATTAATAATATCCCAGTAATTAATTTTTAGAGGCCCAGAAGAAGATAAATTATGTAATATAAGAACATAAGAACATAAGAATGGAGGAACACTGCAGAAGGCCTACTGGCCCATACAAGGCAGGTCCTTATCAAAACCACCACTACCTAAGAATTTACTCCTGTACTCACGACACTAATCAAACCCAGCCCTCCCACTCATATATTTGTCCAATCTCTTTTAAAGCCACCCAAGGTCCTAGCCTCTATCACCCTACTCGGAAGATTGTTCCACGCATCTACAACTCTGTTCGAAAACCAGTACTTGCTATGTCTTTTCTAAATCTAAATTTATCCAATTTAAATCCGTTATTTCTCGTTCTTACTTGGTTCGATATCCTCAGTATTTTATTAATATCTCCTTTGTTTATGCCCATCATCCACTTGTACACCTCGATGATATCTCCCCTCATTCTACGTCTCTCCAGAGAGTGGAGATTCAATGCTCTAAGTCTATCTTCATACGGGAGATTTCTTATACTGTAAATCATTTTAGTCATTCTTCTTTGTATGTTCTCCAATGAATCTATATCCATCCTGTAGTAAGGAGACCAAAACTGAGCTGCATAATCCAAATGAGGTCTCACTAGTGATGTATAGAGCTGTAAAATAACTTTTGGACTTCTGTTGCTTATACTTCTTGAAATAAATCCTAGTAATCTGTTAGCCTTATTGCGCACACTTAGGCACTGTTGTCTTGGCTTTAGATTTCTGCTTACCATGACTCCCAAGTCTTTTTCACATTCTGTATGATCAAGCTCAACTTCACCTAGTTTATAAATTCGAGGGATATTTTCATTACCAACGACAAGCACCTTACACTTGTCCACATTGAACTTCATCTGCCACTTTTCAGACCAAGACATTAATTTATCCAAATCCTCCTGGAGTTCACTGTTATCCTCCTCAGAATGAATTATACGGCCTATTTTTGTATCATCAGCAAATTTACTCATGTCACTTGCAATTCCTTCATCAAGGTCATTAATGTAAATTATGAACAACAATGGGCCCAAAACTGATCCTTGTGGAACACCACTAGTGACAAATCCCCATTCAGATTTGACCCCATTAATGGAAACTCTCTGCTTTCTATTGGTAAGCCATGCCTCTATCCATGCTAGAACTTTACCTCCTATACCATGAGCTGCCACCTTTCTTAAGAGTCTCTTGTGAGGTACTCTATCGAAGGCCTTACTGAAATCCAAGTAAACTATATCATATTCTTTATCACTGTCTACTGCCTCAAATGTTTTATTGAAAAACGTCAGTAAATTTGTCAGGCAGGAACGACCTCTCGTAAACCCATGCTGAGATTCATTAATCAAATTATGTTCTTCAAGGTGACTTCTGATAATATCAGCTATAATTGATTCTAATAATTTGCCTACTATAGACGTGAGGCTTATTGGAGGCGAAATGATTATGAAACAGCTGGACCGACTGAAACAAAATAAATCGCCGGGTCCTGATGAGCTTTTTGCAAGGGTTCTTAAGGAATGCAAAATGGAACTCTGTGAACCAATATCTAACATTTTTAATTTATCTCTTCAAACAGGTGTAGTGTCTGATATGTGGAAGATGGCTAATGTAATTCCTATTTTTAAAGCAGGGGACAAGTCACTACCGTCAAACTACCGCCCAATAAGCCTGACCTCAATTGTAGGCAAATTACTAGAGTCAATTATAGCTGATATTATTAGAAGCCATCTAGATAACCATAATTTGATTAATGATACCCAGCATGGATTCACGAGGGGCCGTTCCTGCCTATCTAATTTATTAACCTTCTTCAGTAAAGCTTTTGAGGCTGTTGATCATAAGAACATAAGAACATAAGAAAGGAGGAACACTGCAGCAGGCCTGTTGGCCCATACTAGGCAGGTCCTTCACAATCCGTCCCACTAACAGAATATTTGCTCAACCCAATTTTCAATGCTACCCAAGAAATAAGCTTTGACAATTCTACCCACTCATGCGCGAGTCCCACTCAAATCCAACCCCTCTCACTCATAAGAATAACATAAGAAAGGAGGAACACTGCAACAGGCCTACTGGCCCACACTAGGTAGGTCCATGTCAAAACCAACCCACGAACAAAAATATTTGCCCATCCCATCCCCAGCGGCACCCAAGCAACCTTCACAACCCTCAAGCCTTCACAACCCTCCAAGTCCCGCTCAAATCTAACCCCTCTCTCATAATATTACAGAAGGAAGTAACACTGCAGCAGGCCAACCGGCCCACACTAGGCAGGTCCCCCTCAAACCCTAAACCAATCCCACAAACAAAAACACCTTTCCAACCCAACTTCTACTCCATCCATGGAACAAGCTCCGATAATCAGGGCACTACCAAAGAGCGAACTGAAGGAGCTGAAGCACCCGGTCCATCACCAGGGCACTGAAGGAGCCGAAGCACCTGGTCCATCACCAGGGCACTGAAGGAGCCGAAGCACCTGGTCCATCACCAGGGCACTGAAGGAGCCGAAGCACCTGGTCCATCACCAGGGCACTGAAGGAGCCGAAGCACCTGGTCCATCACCAGGGCACTGAAGGAGCCGAAGCACCTGGTCCATCACCAGGGCACTGAAGGAGCCGAAGCACCTGGACCATCACCAGGGCACTGAAGGAGCCGAAGCACCTGGTCCATCACCAGGGCACTGAAGGAGCCGAAGCACCTGGTCCATCACCAGGGCACTGAAGGAGCCGAAGCACCTGGTCCATCACCAGGGCACTGAAGGAGCCGAAGCACCTGGTCCATCACCAGGGCACTGAAGGAGCTGAAGCACCTGGTCGACACGTCTCCTGTCAGAGCATCTTAGAGCATCCAACCTAAATTTGAAACTACCCAGGGTCCTAGCTTCAATGACCCTACTAGGCAGACTGTTCCACTCGTCAACTACCCTATTTCCAAACCAATATTTTCCTATATCCTTTCTAAATCTAAACTTATCCAATTTGAATCCATTATTGCGGGTTCTCTCTTGGAGAGATATCCTCAAGACCTGAATTTATCCAACCTAAATTTGAAACTACCCAAGGTCCTAGCTTCAATAACCCTACTAGGCAGACTGTTCCACTCATCAACTACCCTATTTCCAAACCAATACTTTCCTATATCCTTTCTAAATCTAAACTTATCTAACTTGAATCCATTATTGCGGGTTCTCTCTTGGAGAGATATCCTCAAGACCTTATTTATATCCCCTTTGTTAATACCCATTTTCCACTTGTATACCTCGATCATGTCTCCCCTCATTCTACGTCTTACAAGTGAATGTAATTTTAGGGTCTTCAATCTTTCTTCGTAAGGAAGATTTCTAATGCTATGTATTAATTTAGTCATTCTACGCTGAATGTTTTCTAACGAATTTATGTCCATTCTGTAATATGGAGACCAGAACTGAGCTGCGTAATCTAGGTGAGGCCTTACTAATGATGTATAAAGCTGTAATATAACCTCTGGACTTCTGTTGTTAACACTTCTTGATATAAATCCCAGTAATCTATTTGCCTTATTACGTACGCTTAGGCATTGCTGTCTTGGTTTAAGGTTGCTGCTTACCATCACCCCCAAGTCCTTCTCGCAATCTGTATGGCTAAGTTCTACGTTATTTAACTTATAAGTGCTTGGGTTATGGACACTCCCGAGCTTCAGAACCTTGCATTTATCTACATTGAACTGCATCTGCCACTTTTCTGACCACGAATTAAGTTTGTCTAAATCTTCCTGAAGTTCTATGACATCTATGTTTGAATCAATTATCCTACCTATCTTCGTGTCGTCGGCGAATTTGCTCATATCACTAGTAATTCCCTCATCAAGGTCATTGATATATATTATAAATAACAATGGGCCTAAGACTGATCCCTGTGGAACACCACTTGTTACAAGTCCCCATTCGGATTTAACCCCATTTATGCACACTGCTTCCTATTGGTGAGCCATGACTCGATCCATGACAGCACTTTTCCCCCAATGCCATGAGCTGCCACTTTCTTTAACAGTCTCTGGTGCGGTACTCTATCAAAAGCCTTACTAAAGTCTAAATAAACAATATCGAATTCTTTATCGTGATCAACAGCCTCAAAAGCTTTACTGAAGAAGGTTAATAAATTAGATAGGCAGGAACGGCCCTCGTGAATCCATGCTGGGTATCATTAATCAAATTATGGTTATCTAGATGGCTTCTAATAATATCAGCTATAATTGACTCTAGTAATTTGCCTACAATTGAGGTCAGGCTTAAAAGAATTTATGCACACTCTCTGCTTCCTATTGGTGAGCCATGACTCGATCCATGACAGCACTTTTCCCCCAATGCCATGAGCTGCCACTTTCTTTAACAGTCTCTGGTGCGGTACTCTATCAAAAGCCTTACTAAAGTCTAAATAAACAATATCGAATTCTTTATCGTGATCAACAGCCTCAAAAGCTTTACTGAAGAAGGTTAATAAATTAGATAGGCAGGAACGGCCCCTCGTGAATCCATGCTGGGTATCATTAATCAAATTATGGTTATCTAGATGGCTTCTAATAATATCAGCTATAATTGACTCTAGTAATTTGCCTACAATTGAGGTCAGGCTTAAAAGAATTCGATAAAGATCACGATAAAGAATTCGATATTGTTTATTTAGACTTTAGTAAGGCTTTGATAATACCCACCAGAGACTGTTAAAGAAAGTGGCACTCATGGCATTGGGGAAAATGCTGTCATGGATCGAGTCATGGCTCACCAATAGGAAGCAGAGAGTGTGCATAAATGGGTTAAATCCGAATGGGGACTTGTAACAAGTGGGTTCCACAGGGATCAGTCTTAGGCCCATTGTTATTTATAATATATATCAATGACCTTGATGAGGGAATTACTAGTGATATGAGCAAATTCGCCGACGACACGAAGATAAGTAGGATAATTGATTCAAACATAGATGTCATAGAACTTCAGGAAGATTTAGACAAACTTAATTCGTGGTCAGAAAAGTGGCAGATGCAGTTCAATGTAGATAAATGCAAGGTTCTGAAGCTCGGGAGTGTCCATAACCCAAGCACTTATAAGTTAAATAACGTAGAACTTAGCCATACAGATTGCGAGAAGGACTTGGGGGTGATGGTAAGCAGCAACCTTAAACCAAGACAGCAATGCCTAAGCGTACGTAATAAGGCAAATAGATTACTGGGATTTATATCAGAGTGTTAGCAACAGAAGTCCAGAGGTTATATTACAGCTTTATACATCATTAGTAAGGCCTCACCTAGATTACGCAGCTCAGTTCTGGTCTCCATATTACAGAATGGACATAAATTCGTTAGAAAACATTCAGCGTAGAATGACTAAATTAATACATAGCATTAGAAATCTTCCTTACGAAGAAAGATTGAAGACCCTAAAATTACATTCACTTGTAAGACGTAGAATGAGGGGAGACATGATCGAGGTATACAAGTGGAAAATGGGTATTAACAAAGGGGATATAAATAAGGTCTTGAGGATATCTCTCCAAGAGAGAACCCGCAATAATGGATTCAAGTTAGATAAGTTTAGATTTAGAAAGGATATAGGAAAGTATTGGTTTGGAAATAGGGTAGTTGTGGCCTTAACAATTTCCTCCCAAAGTAGTCTCCCTTGTTCCCTATCTAAGTTTGGAGGACGGTAAATCACGCCTAAAATCAATTTTTCACACCCCTCTGAAAATTCTATCCAGACAGACTCTGTATGTGTTAATTCAGACTTTATACCCGTTTTTATGCAACAATTTAAATGATCACGGACATAGAGTGCCACCCCACCCCCTTTCCCGATACTTCTGTCTACTTGGAACAATTTAAAACCCTGAATGTGACATTCGGCAGGCAAGTCCCGATTTTTCATATTAAACCATGTCTCAGTTATTGCAAAAACATCAATATTACCCGTACTTGCAACTAATCTCAACTCGTCCATCTTATTCCTAGCACTACGACTATTGGTGTAATATATATTTAGAGACCCTCCTTTCTCTTTACCCTTCCTGCTCATCTCTGTTTTCCACTATACCTATTACTGTCCTTGTCATCTAGTGTCACTAGCTTTCCACTATCCACCTTATTCTGCCTATTACTAGTTCTCCTACAACTTATAATATTACTACACTGGGACTTCTCTGTTTTCCCCCCAAAACCCATACCACTAACTATTTCTAGTTTAAAGCCCTAACAGCTCCCTCTACTGCAGTTGCCAGTGCCCCCACCCCAGACCTGGATAAGTGAACCCCATCCCTGGCATACATGTCATTTCTGCCATAGAAGAGGTCCCAGTTGTCAATGAATGTTACTGAATTTTCCTTACAGTATTTGTCCAGCCAGCAATTGACACCAATTGCCCTGGACAGCCATTCATTTCCAACTCCTCTCCTTGGCAAAATACCACATATGACAGGGTTCCCACCCTTCTTCCTAATTATGTCTATTGCTGACCTAAACCTGCTAGTCAGGTCCTCACTCCTACGTCTGCCAACATCGTTGCCTCCAGCACTGAGACAGATAATAGGATTGCTCCCATTACCTCTCATGATGTCGTCCAGACGGCTAACAATATCCTCCATCCCAGCCCCAGGAAAGCAAACCCTCTGTCTCCTACTCCTATCAATCAAACAGAAAGCCCTATCCATGTACCTAACCTGACTGTCCCCAACAACAACAATGTTTTTACCTTCCTTTGTGTCTTTCGTCGTGACGCTCCCAGAAGTCGACTCACATTCATCGGGTAGCACGGAGAATGGGTTCGATGTTTCCACAACATTATCCTGGGTCTTCGTTGTTTCTACCTCTCCACCCGTCCTCTTGAGCCTTAACTTTGTCCCATGCGTTTTAGCCACTGTCCAGGTTCCTTTCCTGGCTTGAGGATTCTCAACAGGAGGATTACTACGAATCCTCTTGTTTTCCTCAGTCAGTCGCTGTATCTCAAGCTTAGCTACCCTCAGTTCTTCCTTCAGCTGCTGGTAGAGTAGCTCAAGAGAGGACATCTTCTTCAGATTGACAGAGAGCACACAAGACACGTCTTCACTGAGTTAAGTCAGGTCCACCACTGAATTGTAGATGCGTGGAACAATCTTCCGAGTAGGGTGATAGAGGCTGGGACCTTGGGTGGATTTAAAAAGAGATTGGACAAATATATGAGTGGGAGGGACTGGGTTTGATTAGTGTCGTGAGTACGGGAATAAATTCTTAGGTAGTGGTGGTTTTGATAAGGACCTGCCTTGTATGGGCAAACTGGTAAAAGTCTTGAACTAAGATTAAAACAACATAAATATAGCATTAGAACTGGACAAGATTCTAATGCTCTATTTATTCATGTGAGAGATTTTAACCATCCAATTGATTTTCAAAATGCTGAGAAGGTTGTATCAAGCAAGTCCATGGTTGAGAGAAATATAATAGAATCATGTTTCATTAAAAGCAGTTTTGAAAATAATATGAATATTTCTTTTGGTTTATATAAATTGAATTCATTTATAATTAATAAAATTTGGGAAGAATTTAATGATAAATTGGACTAATCTTAATTCTTGGGAAGAGTTTCAGGTCCTTTCTTATGTTCCTCTTCACAGAGTCGTGCGATGTTACGCTACTGTGAGGTGTAGTCTTTGTAAGTGTGATGTGACTGTGAGGTGTAGTCTCGCCCTTATATAAGTCCTTCTTGTCATGTTTCCTGTTATAGTTCCTTGATAATGTGAGTAGTCACGAAAGCGCTTGGAATTCTTCTATTTTTCATAGTGGTTTTCTTGCATATTTTGATATCACCTGTTTACTGTGATCTTTTTGCATATATATATATATATATATATATATATATATATATATATATATATATATATATATATATATATATATATATATATATATATATATATATATATATATATATATATATATATTGGAGCTGTCTTCTTCCTCGAATCAAATCTGATTCCCACCTGCCCTCTTCTTCTTCTTCTTCTTCTTCTTCTTATTATTATTATTATTATTATTATTATTATTATTATTATTATTATTATTATTATTATCATCATCATTATTATTATTATCATCATCATCATTATTATATAGATGAGGTGGGATGGAAGGAGGGAGGTAAGTATGGGAAATAAAATAGGAAGACTGAATTAAGGGAGGGAAAGTAAGAGAGGGAAGGAGGACTGAAGATAGGGAGGGAAAGAAGAGAGGGAGGACTGAAGGGGAGCGAAAGTGGGGAGGAAGGACTGAAGGGAGGGAGATAAAGTAGGAGGGCAGGAGGTAGAGGAGTAGAGAGGGAGGACTGAAGGGAGGGAACGGGCTGATGGTAGGGGGGGGAACGTGATATTTATAGAGGAAGAGTTTGCTTGTTGAACACAACTAAAAAACGAGAGTGAAAACTATAAATTATGTAAATGGAAGACAGAAATTATATGGATGCAGTTCATACATTATATGTAGATGTAGGACAGAAAGTATGTAGATAGAGGGCAGAAAAATATATAAATGAAGGCAGAAAGTACATAGATTGAGGAAAGGAAAATATATAGATGGAGGGCAGAAAGTGTAAACGTGGAGAACAGGAAGTATAGGTGGAGGGCATAAAGTTTATAGATGGAGGGCAGATATGTAGAGAAATCAACCGACTAATACATTACATTGATGAAGTAGATGTAATTAACATGGTGGAGTTTAAACAATGTCAATCAGATCAATCATTGAGGGTCTTGATTAAACAGTCAATCAGATCAGTTTCTGAAGTGTGTGTCTTGATAAAAAAATGTCAGTCAGATCAATCCCAGAGTGTCTTGGTAGAACAGTGTTAATCAGATCAGTCAGTGAGTGAGCGTCTTGCTTCCCGTCAAGGGCTCTTGATCTAATTAACTGTAACTATCTTCCCTTTTTCTTGGACCGAACCTGATTGCCTCCCATGTTGCATGGACCGGGTGGGTTAAGCGCTTACCCATGAATACAGTAATAATAATAATAATAATAATAATAATAATAATAAAGGAATCCGTTTTGGCGTATGTTATCACTTGGTGCTTAATTCTCCGAAAAAAATGTATTTATTTCCACACTGAATAGATTATTTAGCGAAGGTGAAATATGTTAGTCCAAAATTTGCGTAATTTATTTGTTACCACCAGGAAGGTGAAATACTACTCCACGAACAATGTAGAATTATCTGTTTAAAAAATATTTGCCGATATATTCCAATTAACGCCTCCAGCCCGTTAAACGTTGGTTGGTTGGTTAATTGGGCTTAAAGCCTATCGACTGCGTGAGGGTCCATTAAGGCTACAAGTCACCTGGTCATCACCAGTCAAGAATACTTTAATCCCTTAAATAGGGATTTATCTCATAGTATATATATACTGAGAGACACATACCTCTCAGTGTATGTATCTTGTACATTAGAAGAAATAAATTGATCACTTGAAGATTTTGCACCAGAACTAACCTAGGTACTTAACATGCTCGAATTTATGTAACGTAAACTAGTTTAATATATCTCTAACGGTTTATTTATGTGGCCCCATATAATCAATAAATCGTTTCACTTGGTTTAAATCAGTCTCCTCACTCATGATAATTCACGCAGCTCTTGAAATTCATGATAGAACTAATGAATTGGGCAATGAGTATGTGTGCCTTCCGTGAGGGAGTAGATTATAAGTTTGAGTTGTTTGCTAATTTCCCTTTAACTCATTAACTTAACGAAGGGACATTGACACCATTCAGTCCATTTATCTTCATTCTATCTATCATGTCAGCACTGCCCGGCTCCTGCTAGGCTACGGATACTTCTGGGAGTGTGCACCGCCAGTTGATTTAGATATAACCAAATTTGCCAGAAGAACTAGAGCCACGCTGCGTTGTTGTATTGAATGCGAAAATAATTATGAATTAAGAGACAACTGAATCACAAATTGTTCTAGAAATTTATAAATATTTTATCCACGGTGATATATTACCAACTATTGGAGAAAAATACCCTGATTTTTCCCTGTTTTAACACAAACTTATAAAAAATTTAGTTAACCACATTTTATAGCTGCATTATAACGTTTTACGACTGAATTCATGACTTTATAAACCCATTACTATTGTTCTGAATTCAATAACTAGTTCATTACCACGGTAACTCGCTTAGCAAGCAAATGTTGGGACCCAGTCCCTGGACCCATTATATGTCTCTGTAATTTGACTATCACTCACACGATGGGTGTTGGGGTACATGATAAACCTGTCAAACTAACTCTTGAAGTAAATTCCTCAACATCTCTTCAGTAAAACTCTACAGGTGAGTGAAACTTTGATTATCCCAGCCTCTGATAAATTCACTCACTCGGCTTGCCAGAAATTAGTCTTTCAGCCTCGCAAAACCAAAAACGTGGCGAACCTCATTGGCAATACATCTCTCGCACCAACACCCAAGTCTCAAAGGTTTGAAGATAATTTCCGGGCATTGCGTGAGCGCTTAGAGTCTTCCAGACTAGAATATCTAAGTCATACACTGTTAAGCTATTTGTTGCATTGTCACCGTCTATTAGATCACGGGCTTAACTTTATCTATCTTATATCACTTTGTGACAGATTGTAGAATATGATATTTGTGTGTGTTACTCTTGTATTTAGACTTTAGTAAGGCTTTTGATAGAGTACCGCACCAGAGACTGTTAAAGAAAGTGGCAGCTCATGGCATTGGGGGAAAAGTGCTGTCATGGATCGAGTCATGGCTCACCAATAGGAAGCAGAGAGTGTGCATAAATGGGGTTAAATCCGAATGGGGACTTGTAACAAGTGGTGTACCACAGGGATCAGTCTTAGGCCCATTGTTATTTATAATATATATCAATGACCTTGATGAGGGAATTACTAGTGATATGAGCAAATTCGCCGACGACACGAAGATAGGTAGGATAATTGATTCAAACATAGATGTCATAGAACTTCAGGAAGATTTAGACAAACTTAATTCGTGGTCAGAAAAGTGGCAGATGCAGTTCAATGTAGATAAATGCAAGGTTCTGAAGCTCGGGAGTGTCCATAACCCAAGCACTTATAAGTTAAATAACGTAGAACTTAGCCATACAGATTGCGAGAAGGACTTGGGGTGATGGTAAGCAGCAACCTTAAACCAAGACAGCAATGCCTAAGCGTACGTAATAAGGCAAATAGATTACTGGGATATATATCAAGAAGTGTTAGCAACAGGAGTCCAGAGGTTATATTACAGCTTTATACATCATTAGTAAGGCCTCACCTAGATTACGCAGCTCATTTCTGGTCTCCATATTACAGAATGGACATAAATTCGTTAGAAAACATTCAGCGTAGAATGACTAAATTAATACATAGCATTAGAAATCTTCCTTACGAAGAAAGATTGAAGACCCTAAAATTACATTCACTTGTAAGACGTAGAATGAGGGGAGACATGATCGAGGTATACAAGTGGAAAATGGGTATTAACAAAGGGGATATAAATAAGGTCTTGAGGATATCTCTCCAAGAGAGAACCCGCAATAATGGATTCAAGTTAGATAAGTTTAGATTTAGAAAGGATATAGGAAAGTATTGGTTTGGAAATAGGGTAGTTGATGAGTGGAACAGTCTGCCTAGTAGGGTTATTGAAGCTAGGACCTTGGGTAGTTTCAAATTTAGGTTGGATAAATTCATGAGTGAGAGGGGTTGGATTTGAGTGGGACTCGCGCATGAGTGGGTAGAATTGTCAAAGCTTATTTTTTGGGTAGCATTGAAAATTGGGTTGAGCAAATATTCTGTTAGTGGGACGGATTGTGAAGGACCTGCCTAGTATGGGCCAACAGGCCTGCTGCAGTGTTCCTCCTTTCTTATGTTCTTATGTTAACACGGCATTGGTGTATATTGCCTTGCATAACACGATATTACCATGTTACCTTGGAAAATACGATATTATTGCGTTACTCTTGCAGGACATGATGTTACTTAGTGTTACCTTGCAGAACACGATATTACTATGTTGCCTTGTAGAACACGATATTACTATGTTGCCTTGTAGAACACGATATTCCTGCATGTTATTTTGCAGAAACGATATTACTGTGTGTTGCTTTGCATAACACGATATTACTGAGTTATGGTTGCATGGCATGATATTGTGTTTTGCTTGCATAACACGATATCACAGTAGGTTAGACTTACTTGATAAGCTATCACTGCAAGGCAGCTTGAAAACTAGGATATCACTACGTGTTAGGCTTCCATAACACGTTATCACTGAACGGTAAATAGAAGACTGCGATGTCACAATGTATCACAGTTTAGAAAGTTGTAATCCAAGATATTTCCGTTTTTTCAGATTGCAGACTACAATGTCACCGTATGGCAGGTTGCAACACATGATATCAGTGTTCCTTCAGGTTGCAGACTACAGTAACACCCTGTGGCAGAATGTCATCAACGACATCTCCGCCGTTTCTGCAGGTAGGTGACTAGGCTATAACCATCCTGACAATTGCAACAGATGGCTGTAATCGGATCGGAGTTTTGCACCAATTTACATAACAGAACCTTTTTGCACTTGTTGCATTATTTATCAGGCGCCCCATTCCTCGTGTGCACACAACTTCATGGCCGCTTCTCAATTTGTTTATTCTTTGGACCTCAAACACTTTTTTTTGTATTTTTTTTTGTTCCTCTAAGTACAAGCTGAGTGATTTTGCTGTTATTTTCACCGTTTTGTTTGTTGTTGTTGTATTGTTAGTGGATACGAAGGTCTACTGCCGAGAGTGTTGATTAATAGAAAGGTGTATAGCTGGAGGAGTATATACCTGGAGAGGGTTTCGGGGATCAACGCCCCAGCGGCCCTTTCCGTGACCAGGCCGTGTAGTACAAGTTTTGTGTGGGGGGAGAACGCGACGTTTTCCTTTGTTTAGCGTTTTGTCAAGTCAGTGACTTGAGAGCGAAACATTGTTTCAGTAAAAGCTTGTTCGGCATCTGCGTATTAGCTGTTGTTATTGTTGCTGCTGCTTTTGTCGCTGCTGCTCTTGTTCTTGTTGCTGTTGTTGTTGCTTTTCTCGCAGCTGCTCTTGTTCTTGTTGTTGCTTTTGTCGCTGCTGCTCTTGCTGATGTTGTTGTTATTGTTGCTGCTGCTACCTGGAGGGTATTCCGGGGGTCAACGCCCCCGCGGCCCGCTCCACGACCAGGCCTCCCGGTGGATCAGGGTCTGGTGTGTCTTTGATATACCTTTGAAGAGTTTCGAGAGTTTATCTACTCTCTGAGTCCGGCCATGGGCCAGGCTCGTCTGGTGCTTGCCTGGTCAACCAGGCTGTTGCTGCTGGAGGCCCGCTGCCCCACATATCCATCACAGCCTGGTTGATCTGGCATCTGGTGAAGATACTTGTCCAGTTTCCTCTTGAAGGCTTCTACACTGGTTCCAGCCGTGTTTCGGATATCTTCTGGTAAGATGTTGAATAGTCTGGGACCCCGGATGTTAATACAGTGCTCCCGTATTGTCCCCACCGCACCCCTGCTCCTCACTGGGTTTATTTTACACTTCCTCCCATATCTCTCAATCCAGTATGTTGTTATGGCAGTGTGCAGATTTGGGACCAGGCCCTCAAGTACTTTCCAGGTATATATTATCATGTATCTCTCTCTCCTCCGCTCCAATGAGTACATGTTCAAGACTTGAATGCGTTCCCAATAATTTAGATGTTTCAATGGCTCAATGTGAGCCGTAAACGATCTCTGAATTTGTTCCAGCTCTGATATTTCTCCTGCCCTGAACGGGGCCGTCAGCACTGAGCAGTATTCTAAGTGAGGGAGCACTAGCGATTTGAAGAGTGTCACCATCGGCATTATTTCCCTTGTTTTGAAAGTTCTCAATACCCACCCCGTCATCTTCCTGGCTGTTGAGATCTTTGTTTTGTTATGCTGATCTGTCTTTAAAAGACAGATCAGCAGACATAATTATTCCCAAGTCCTTTACGTGTTCCTTTCGTTCTATGTGGTGACCCTCTTGCGTTTTGTATATAGTGTTCCTTTTGAGTTCTTCATTTTTTCCATACCTAAGCAGCTGAAACTTATCACCATTGAACGTCATGTTGTTCTCCACTCCACTTGTTTGATATTATTATGTGGAATAATAGCGTCAAAGGAGATAAAATATTACATGCAGTAATATTTTGTGGACAATGGGAAGACTCGTATGACCAAGACCTTCCGCTGATCTACAAGTCCACGACGTAAAAAGTCGAAGATCATAAGATGTGATGGGAGGTTTTAAACTCCATGTTAAACTCGACGGATCACCACAGAGTAGTGTCCAACATGTAATGTAGCTTATTATGTGTGAGGGAAGATACTGATACACTTGAGCGTCCTCCCACCATGATAGCCAGGTGATAGATACACGGAGCGTCCTCCCACCATGATAGCCAGGTGATAGATACACGGAGCGTCCTCCCACCATGATAGCCAGGTGATAGATACACGGAGCGTCCTCCCACCATGATAGCCAGGTGATAGATACACGGAGCGTCCTCCCACCATGATAGCCAGGTGATAGATACACGGAGCGTCCTCCCACCATGATAGCCAGGTGATAGATACACGGAGCGTCCTCCCACCATGATAGCCAGGTGATAGATACACGGAGCGTCCTCCCACCATGATAGCCAGGTGATAGATACACGGAGCGTCCTCCCACCATGATAGCCAGGTGATAGATACACGGAGCGTCCTCCCACCATGATAGCCAGGTGATAGATACACGGAGCGTCCTCCCACCATGATAGCCAGGTGATAGATACACGGAGCGTCCTCCCACCATGATAGCCAGATGATACTGATACACTGACCGTCCTCCCACCAACATGATACCCAGATGATATTGATACACTGAACGTCCTCCCACCATGATACCCAGATGATACTGATACACTGAGCGTCCTCCCACCAATATGGTACCCAGATAATACTGATACACTGAGCGTCCTCCCACCAATATGGTACCCAGATAATACTGATACACTGAGCGTCCTCCCACCAACATGGTACCCAAATGATACTGATACACTGAGCGTCCTCCCACCAGCATGATACCCAGATAAACTAAATAGTATTGAATCCTGTTTATAATAAATTATCCCTCCGTGCAAAGCTAAGATTAATGAAAACAAATATTTAAAACTGTTAAAGGCGCTTTAATATCAGTCCATAACAAAACGCAGCGATCTGTTTAATAATCTAGAGTTTTAGTCCAACAAAGTGAGATAGTTTTAATTAACGGAGAGGTTAATATATGGAATACTCTGTAGACTGTGATAGATAATAGTATCATATTTATGTATAGTTGTATGTGAAACATGTAATGCTTTCTCAGCCTTAAGCTCATGTGGTGGAGATGGCGTTGGGGTGGTGGAGGTGGTGGCGTTGGGGTGGTGGAGGTGGTGGTGTTGTGGTGGTGGAGGTGGTGGCATTTGGGTGGTGGAGGTGGTGGCGTTGGGGTGGTGGAGGTAGCGGTGGTGATGGTGGAGGTGGAGGTAGTTGTGGTGGAGGTGGTGGTAGTGGTGGAGGTGGGTGGTAAACACCACGCCCTTCCCGAAGGAGCCATCCCTGGCTCTCTTTATGATAATGAGAACGCTGGCGTTAAATTAATCCCCACCTGAACGTGTCGCCACAAATATTAGGCCAGGGGGAAGGGAGCTTTCCTACGTCACCAACAACTACAACAAAAACTTCTCCAACAGCTTAAACAAGAATTTCTTTGCCCTCATCTCGGGTTTTTTTTTTCTCTTACCTGTGGATTTGTTGCTCGATGTGGATTTTTCGTTTGTTTGGATTTTTTAATGTGTCACGTAGAGGATAAAATATCGCGGGTTGTAATACATGTTTTTTTTTTATGTCACATTGTTGTAACGTGGGATTTTGGACAACACAACGGGGATTGTGTTGCAGTGTGTGTATATTTCGCCTTCTGCATTGTGGGGTATTGTGCCGTTGTCTTGCCTCTCACAGCTCTTTGTATTGTGATGGTCTGGGCAGAAAGACCTCAGCCACGTGTCCTGAGACCTGCAGGGAAGGCTGCCTCTACACACTGAGTGTCCGTGGTTCAATCCCCGGCATGGGTGGAAGCGTTGGGCATGTTTCCTTACACCTGCTGCCCCTGTTCACCTAGCAGTAAGTAGGTACCTGGGTGTTAGTCGACTGGTGTGGGTGGCATCCTGGGGGACAAGATTGAAGGACCACAATGGAAATAAGACAGACAGTCCTCGATGACGCGCTAACTTTCTTGGGTTATCCCGGGTTAAAAATCCGAACAAAACTGATCTTATCTTATCTTAGTATTTAGACGCTAGACGAGACAATTCAGACATTAATACGATGCCATACACTTATTTTTTTTTTATTTCTACAAGTACATGTACAAGGTATACAGGCCTAGCTGATATCAGTGACATACTACTATATAGAAAGCCCCTTGTTACGCAGAGCATTTCCCGCAAATTAGGTTAATTTTGTCCACAGGATGCGACCCACACCAGTCGACTAACACCCAGGCACATATATATTACTGACAGATGAACATGTTGTTTCCACCCCCACCGGGGATCGAACCACGGACCTCAGTGTGTGAGGTAGCAATCGAGCTACGAGACACACTACAAAATAATCTACGATCACAAATATATTTGTAATTAATAAATACAAAGCCTACGTACTATGTAAAGGAGACCACTCGCTATAAGCTGTTGTGAAAGTCAACTCATTTTGAAAATGTGTATAAATGCTATTAATATACATTTGTATTTTGATTTGGTGTGGTTCACAGATTGCATCCACTTTGTATATTACACAGGGATTAGAGTGGAAGAAAATGAATGAATGACCTTTAACACAAAGTAGTGAGAGCAGCGAGGTAATTCCCACAAGACCAGACTGCTCACAGTCACCTGTGATTTGATGTGGTAATTTGTAGCCAGAGAATAGTGTCAGTCTCTCTCTCTCTCTCTCTCTCTCTCTCTCTCTCTCTCTCTCTCTCTCTCTCTCTCTCTCTCTCTCTCTCTATCTATCTATCTATCTATCTATCTATCTATCTATCTCTCTCTTTCTCTCGCTCTCTCTCCTTTACTATTCAATTTGATCTATATGCTTTTCAGTCTCCATGGATGATCGGCGACCATCGCCAGTTTCTCAAATTCCTCCAGGGTGCCAGAGTGCCACCCGCTGGCATCGAATATCAATCATGAACCCTTATGCACCACAAAGTCCCGGTTCATCATAACCCCCCCTTCCCCAGGTGGCGACCACCAACATCCAGCTGATTGCTCAGAGCCCATGTAGTGGCTGGAGGATCGAACCTCCACCACTTGACTTGTCCAGTTTCCTGACAAACCTTACCTAACCTAACCTAACCTTACCTAACCTAACGTAACCTAACCTAACCTTACCTAACCTAACCTCTCCACAAACTGAACGACCCTCAAGCTTTTCACACAATACAATTAAAAAATATACACAAAATAACCCGCACATAGTAGGAAGAAACTTACGACGTTTCGGTCTGCTTGGACTCTTAACTTAGTAACACTAACTAGTAACACTAACTAGTAACACTAACACAAAGTTGTTTGTGTATTGTTCCAGTTATGGTATTGTGCCTTTTTTTTACAATTAAAAAATTAATTCAGGGTAAATTAATTTCTCTTTGTAAATATGTGTTTGTGCGAGTCTATATCTTTAATTGTTATCTTTAAGATAACTGAGTCGTGTGTGTTATTGATATCGTATTGGTGAGTGTATTTCTGATACCTTATTATTGATACCATATTATTGACAACGTATTTGTGACTATAGTACTGATACCGTATTATTGACCATGTTATTGATATATTATTAATACCGTATTATTAACCATATTATTGATATCGTATTTTTTGTGCCGTATTAACCATATTATCGACACAGTATTAATGACTAAATTACTGATACCGTGTTATTCAAACCGTATTAATTACTATATTATTGATACTGTATTATTGACACCGTATTAATGACTATTACTGATGCCGTATTATTCACACCGTATTAATGACTATAATATTGATACCGTATTATTAACACCGTATTAGCGACCATGTTACTGATATCGTATAATTGACCGTGTTATCGAAACCAGAAACCGTGTACAAGGAACTTACAGGTAATATAAATCTTTTCGAAAATAAATTCACATGTAGTTCGTACAAAAAAATATATTAACAAATTTCCTGTAAATTTAATTTATATAATACAAATTCAGTTGTATATTCTGTAACCCCCCTCCAAAAAAATAATAATTACTTCACCTCAAATTCAAAAAAATCCAAAGGCATCGGGAATATATTAAAAGTATGTGAGAGTTTGAATATAAAACTCGAAATATGTTGCAATGTTGCAGGCTCGTGACCAGGATGCAATGTTCACCACCGTTGTTATAATTGAACAAGGTAGTGACCAGGATGTAATGTTCACTGTTGTTATTATAATTGAACAAGGTAGGGACCAGGATGTAATGTTCACTGTTGTTATAATTAAACAAGGTAGTGACCAGGATTCACAACTCCTTGTGTGTATATACTGAGATATACAACGCTTCCTGCCCTTCCCTGTGTATATACACTGAGACACCCCCTCCTTGTGTGTATACACTGAGAAATACACCCTGTCTATTTACAGTGAGAAGCACCCCTCCCCGTCTATATACACTAAGAGATACACCCCTCCCTGTGTATATACAGTGAGAGATAAACCCTTCCCATTCTATGTACACTGAGATGCACCCCTTTATGTCTATATACACTGAGAGATACACCCCTCCCTGTGTATATACACTGAGAGATAAACCCTTCCCATTCTATGTACACTGAGATGCACCCCTTCATGTCTATATACACTGAGAGATACACCCTTCCCTGTGTATATACACTGTGCGATACACCCCTCCCTGTGTATATGTGCGTGAATGTGTGTTGTTTCCTTGACGTGTAGCTGGGTGGCGCATGTGGCGAAGCTAGTGCGCTCGTTCAGTGGGCTCCAAGCTGAGCGAGGCCCCACATGTTACAACGTTGGCTAATTTGGTTAGGCCAGGCCCCTCAGGACACACCCCCCTCCACACCTATCCCAGGAGGAGGTGGTGAGGGGGCGTCTATCCACTTTTCCCCCACCCCCATCCCCTTCTTTCCTCACTCAAGAACATGGCCCCCTCCTTCTACCCTACCCACTAACTTCTTTCACCCACAAACTGTTGGCTTCCTGTTTTTATCTCTGTGGAGTTTGGGTAGGGTGCAAACCCAGGGCTGTTTCAGTGCTCTGATGTAGTGAGTTTGATTTCCTCTGCTCTCTCTCTCTCTCTCTCTCTCTCTCTCTCTCTCTCTCTCTCTCTCTCTCTCTCTCTCTCTCTCGTAGGATGAAGTAGTGTCTTTGACTTGCGTAAATTTTTTTCCTTCACATTTTGTTTCTCGAGACTGTTTTTTGGATAAACCCAAAGAATTGGGCGTATCTTCCCCTTCCTTGGATCAAACTTAAATACCTTCAGTTTCCTAGGTGAAACGTTATTTGGGAATAGACTGTGTGTGTAGGTGTAAATTTCTCTAGTAACAGTAAACTTGAGATTGGTGCATTCTGTGAAATAACTGGAGAATGCATGTTCGGGTCGGCTTCAAACTTTTAGTACTTATGTATTTTCCTCAAAGTGTGATTTCTTTCCTCAATGTAAGCTTTGTTTTGATTTTAGGCTGTTTAAGTTATAATTTGTCATATTTATTAAAAAAAATCTTTAAAAATAACTAGAGAATGTCTCTTCTGGTCAGAAATAAATGAATGTTTTACTTGATATAGGTTTAATCTAGAATAACACAGTAATGTACTTTTTATGTATCTAATGTAACTAGTCTTAATATAATTTAATTACTTTACCATTTAACACTGATCAATCTTAGAGAAAAGTTTGGATTTATTTTGACTTGTGTAGATTTCAGTTTGCCCTTTTTTGTAGAGAAAATGGGAAAATTTAAGCTCTGGTTTTCTATGCCTCAGCCGATTGACTTCAATGCTGATATATTAATAATGAAACTTCTGAGCAACTTCAAGCTTAATATGCTTGTGTATTTTAGGATGGGTTGAATTAGTTTTGGGCTATATACTCTATGCTCGAATTTGGCATTTTTATTGAAGAAATTTGAAGATTGGTTCCCATGTGATTGCTTCCTCTGATTCACTTCAAGTCTTCAAAGCTAATATCCTACTGCAGTAGAAACATGTGCCGCACTCTGCAATATTCCAGTCGCCTGCATTGAGGTAAAATGCATCAAGTTTTTGTTAGGGTCGTTTTTAGGTACTCTTCCAGGATACGACCACAATAAACAGATAACTCCTAGTATTGATTTATTTCAAAGTAAGAGGAGCAGCAGTAGGTGTTCGGAGACTTGCCCATACGTCTTGCCTCGTGTGGGGTTCGACCTCACGTCTCCTGTACTGAGCCGAGCTCACCAACCACAGGTGCCATGACTCTATGAATGCAGTGTAAAGCGTAGGAACTCTGATTTAAATTAATATTTTAGAGGATCCGTAAAGACAGAGATTAAGTCAGTACAATGTCTTATTTTAATATACAAACGTTTCAAATTTTTGAAAAGCCCATGGGATGAACATTTCCAGTAATCATAACATGACCATTTTGAATATATCTTTATGATATGTGCAACATGTAATTTAACACAGATCTAAATACAGATTAGTAATAAATAATTTAATCTCTTCAAGGGATGTTCCTTAATGCTAATAAAAAGCTCTCGACTCGAAGGAATTGGACCTGGGTTCCCCATCCTTGGATCAATAATAATAATAATAATATCTTTATTTACTACAAGTACATGTACATGGTATACAGGCCTAGCTGACATCAATGACATACTACTATATAGAAAGCCCCTTGTTATACAGAGCATTTCGGGCAAATTAGGTCAATTTTGTCCCAGGATGCGACCCACACCAATCGACTAACACCCAGGTACCCATTTTACTGATGGGTGAATAGGGACAGCAGGTATCTTATGGAAACACATCTTAATGTTTTCCAGGCGTACCGGGGAATCGATCCCCGGACGTCAGTGTGTGAGCTGAGTGCCCTAGCGGTGATGTATAATCCCTATGGGCTTAGTGTTTTCCCCTAAGTTGAGTTACTTAGTTGTTTTAACTTTCAAAGTTTAAATAATAAGATATTACAAGGACCTCAATTGAAGTAAGTCACATTGTCTTACTTCTTGGGGTTATCCTGGGTAATTTACACATACTCAGGTTAGGTTAGGTAGGGTTTGTCAGGAAACAGGACAAGTGTTTCCTGGCTCGAGTCTTAGTCATATGATGACCCGCAGCTGGAGCTTTTGATCATATGACCCAGGCTTTCCACTTGCATGTGTACGTGTGCCTAAATAAACTTACTTAATATACCCCTGTGGTTTAGCGCTTCTATTTGATTATAATAATAATAATAATAATAATAATAATAATAACAATAATAATTAATAAACACTGTAATAACTTTGTACAAAACTGACTTAAAACATAATACTTGCATAATAATGGGTTTTCTATAAAGTAGTTTATATATGTCAATTACCCTAATTGCATAATAAACTGTACTTAACTTTATAGAATTAAAGTTTGTTGGTATACTCATAATTCAGGACCCCAATGGGAAAAAGTCACTCTGTCTGACTTTTTTGGGTTATCCTGGGTTCTCTACATATATGCTGCTATGTATGATAATCTATATAAATGTATTTGTGTATACCTGAATAAACTTACCATTCACAAAAAGGAGGACATGAAAAAACATTTGGGTTACTCCTACGAAAATTAGTTTTCTTTTATTGCTTTAAGGAAGAAAACTTGATTATAAGATGGACTTTGATATTCAGATGTAATAAAGGTGTTCTTGTAGAAAATTAAAATTAAAATTCTTTATTTCTATTAATATTACAATGTGGGGTTTACATATTTTATGGTATTATTACATATTATAAAATACTTATTACAAGAAGGCCACTAGTATGCCTATTTATACCGGAGAGTTATTAGCCCAGGTTAACCCAATAAAGTCAGTGCGTCATCGGGGACCGTCTGTTTTATTTTCATTGGTGTCCAATGCAACCCACAACAGTTGGCTAACTCCAAAGTACGTACTTACTGCTAGGTGAACAAGGGCAGCAAGTGTAATACAACGTGCTCAGTGTTTCACCCGTGTCGGGAAGTGATCCCCAGTCTCTCAGTTTGTGAGCTAAGGACACTGCCAACCAAGCCACGAGCACCTATGGTGATTTATCATTTTAGGTCGCAAATCACACAGATTTATAGGCGAGAGGATTTTCCATTTTCATCGCACAGTTATATAATAATAATAAGGCCAAATGCAAGTGACGAGTTCCCTGCAAAGAATCTGGACACTTTATAGGAAGCACAACCATTGTTATCTACTACCTGGTACCTATATCAAGATGTAGAGAACATCATCGGGTTTTATTTAAATCTTATTTGTAGAGGACAGACACGGTGCTTTCAGTTCCTTTTTATAATAAAATTTTCTTAGTGTGTAAATTTTGTTTTGTACCCCAAATCTCCGAGTCTTGGGGGCAGTGAGGCGGACAATTAGCACAGCAGAGCAAGACACACTAGAACACAATGTTACTCCATTTGGTAGGGTAAATACTACATTGAAAGAAGTTTTTTCTCAAGAGCTTTCTCAGATCATGTCATACACCTTACCTTGCAGACTGCAGCGTCACCATGTTGTGACGCACGCGCAACATAACTCTCATGGTTAGGTGAAATAAAAACCTTCACAGTATTTCCGAAGTATATTTTATAAGTATATAGCAAAGCCTTTTGAGATCTCTCATCAAACATATATAACAGAAGAGCAGCAAATAATATTGACTTACAGTTAAACATACGTGGCAAGCTTCTAAGTCGTAGAATATTATTATTATAATCAAATAGAAGCGCTAAACCACAGGGGTTATACAGCAAGTCGTAGAATAATAATTCCTAAAGTGATTAAGAAAGCCAAACATTACTGCTCAATATTTCTGTTGGGCAGTAAAGGTAATTTACCGACTATAATTTCAGCAACTCCGTATAACCTCCCGAATATTATTATTATTATTATTATTATTATCTTGAGAAATCATTTAAACCGTAAGGATCAGACAACACTTGGAGAATAGGAGGTAAACAAGTTTGATTTAAGGGCACAAGCAACCTCCAGTCATGTGATGAAGAGAACTCCATCAATAAATATAGCAACACCTCCCCCCACCTCCATCCTTTCCCGCTTGAAGGGAACCCACGAATAAAAGGTGTTAAACACCAGTTGTGAGTTTAACAACAATAACGTTGTAACTAATACATACATAGAGTATCTTTATTCATGTTTTAAAAACTGCTGTTGATAATTCATCTACTCTAATGACGAACGTAATTACATTTACGAATATTTCCTGGTCTTAATTCAGGACTTATCTTGAAACTCTGAGCAAGACGGATCCCAACCTATGTCTAGAACAAATTAACTCTGTGTCACTTGAGGTATGCTCAAGGCATATTCCCTTAAGGAAAAGGAGATGTAAACTAGAAAGAGAAAGGCGCTCCCTATACAGGCGAAGACAAAGAATAACAGAGCGGCTAAAAGAATCCAATATATCTGCAATACGTAGAGAGACACTAGTCAGAGAAATAGCAAACATCGAACTAAAGCTAAAGGAATCTTACAGGAGTCAAGAAACGCGGGAAGAACTAAAAGCCATAAATGAAATTGAAAGAAACCCAAAGTATTTATTTTCTTATGCCAAGTCAAAGTCGAGAACAACATCCAGTATTGGGCCCCTACGTAAACGAGATGGGTCCTACACAGATGACAGCAAGGAAATGAGTGAGCTACACATTATTATTATTATAATCAAATAGAAGCGCTAAACCACAGGGGTTATACAGCGCTGCAGGTTATTGTAGGATGCAGGGAGAGTGGGTTGTAAGAGGGAGATGGACGATTAGTAGGGTATGGAGTGCAAGATGACGGTGGATTGTGCAGGGGAGGAGGGTAGCAAGAGATCGAGGTAGAAGGGACTGAGGGAGGTGCTAGAGGTATAATCTTCAGAGTTTGTGTAGTAAGTCAGTTTCTGTCAAAAAGTCAATGAGAGAGTCAGGATTAAAGGAGGGGCCATCTGCAAGAAGGGAAGGTAAAGAAAGGGCCGCAGAGCGAAGACGTCGTTGGAGGTAAATTCTGCGTGCTCGTTGATAGAGTGGGCAGTCCAACAGGATATGTCGAACAGACACTGGAACCTGACAATGCTCACAGAGAGGGGCAGGGAGCCTCTCCATGAGATACCCGTGAGTAAGACGAGTGTGGCCGATGCGAAGACGGGAGAGTGTAGTCTCCCAACCTCGACATTGGTGACAAGAAGAAGGCCAGAAACCTATAACCGGTTTAATAGAATGAAGTTTGTTATTCAGCAGGTCAGACCAGCGTTGTTGCCAACGGGTGCGAAGGTGGGTAGCAATGACCGCAAAATAGTCCGTGAAAGGAACACCTCTATATGAAACTGGAAGGTCATGTACTGCTGACCGCGCAGCAGTGTCTGCCTGTTCATTGCCCTGTACGTCAACATGACCAGGGACCCAACAAAAGACAATATCTTTATGCTTGCTAAAGATACGGCGTAACCAAAGGTGGATACGAAGAACTAGGGGGTGAGGTGTATCAATTTTACGGATAGCCTGTAAAGCACTAAGGGAGTCTGAAACGACCACAAATGGTGATACAGGCATAGATGCAATACGGATAAGTGCCACAAGAATGGCATACAATTCAGCCGTAAATATGCTAGCCGAGGGTAACAGATGCCCTCGTACGACGCTGTCCGGAAACACTGCTGCGAATCCGACGCCGTCAGATGACTTTGAACCATCGGTGTATACTGCGATGGAATGGGAATGAGAACGGAAATGTTCTAGAAAGAAAGAGCGAGAAGCAGCCGTAGGCAGTTGGGCTTTCGCGCAAGGTAGAGGAATAGAACAGACACGGACAGCAGGAACTTCCCAAGGGGGTAGAGGAAAGGGTGAAGCCACATGAACATATAAAGGCGGAAGCTGAAGGGAAGACAAGAGTGAATGCAGACGAAGAGAAAAGGGACGAAGTAAACAGGGGCGACGAACAAATAACGAGCGTCTACTAACATCTGTGACAATCCTATACATGGAAGGATTGCGGAGGTCATGAGAGCGAACATAATAGCGAATGCAATGTGCATCACGACGATCGGACAAGGATGGAATGTTCGCTTCTACATAGAGGCTCTCAACCGGGGAAGAACGAAAAGCACCAAGGCATAAGCGTAATCCCTGGTGATGGATGGGATTAAGGCTGGAAAGAGTGGCAGGAGAGGCTGCCGAATATATCTGGTCACCATAATCGAGTTTCGATAGAATTAGGGCTGAATGTAGGCGAAGGAGAGTTCTACGATCAGCCCCCCATGAAAGATGTGCGAGGGTTTTAAGGAGGTTCAGCCGGCTATGGCAAGTCGCCTTCAGAGAGGTAATGTGAGGTTTCCAGGACAATCTGCGGTCAAACAGGAGGCCGAGAAACCTGACTGTATCACGTTCTGGGATACGTGAGCCGTATAGGTACAATGGATGATCAGAGACCACTGAACGTCTAGTGAACGTAATTTGATGAGTTTTGCCACTAGAAAACTTAAACCCGTGAGTGGTGGCCCAATCAGAAACCCGGTTGATGGCATGCTGGAGGGAAACTGCAATGAGGTGACAGTCAGCACCTGCACAAGCTATAGCAAAGTCATCCACATAGAGCGATGACCAAATATTGGATGGGAGAACAGATGCCAGATTATTTATAGCAAGCAGAAAAAGTGTTGTGCTCAGAACACATCCCTGGGGACACCTTCAGCTTGGACAAATTCCGGGAGAGTTCATTACGAACCCGGACCCGGAAATGTCTGTCAGTTAAGAAAGCCTTAAGAAAGAATGGTAAGTTGCCTCGGAGGCCTAAGGAGTGGGCCTGGGCCAAGATATTATATCTCCAAGTTGTATCATAAGCCTTCTCAAGGTCGAAAAAGATAGCGATAACCGAATGGTTATTGGCAAAGGCATTACGAATATACGTATCCAAGCGCAGCAAGGGGTCAATGGCAGAACGGCCCTTACGGAAACCATACTGACTAGGGGAGAGACTATTGTGAGTCTCTAAATACCACATCAAACGTCTATTAACTAGACGTTCCATTACCTTGCAAACTGCACTGGTAAGAGCGATGGGACGGTAGTGAGAGGGATCACGTCCCGTAGCACCTGGTTTTCGAAAAGGGAGAACAATAGCAGACTTCCACAGCTGGGGAATAACTCCTTGCGACCATATAAGATTAAAGAGTCGTAAGAGGACAGTAAGAGCAGACTGATGTAAATGCTGTAGCATACGAATATGTATGCCGTCTGGCCCAGCTGCCGATGATCGGCAAGCAGAGAGTGTTGCCTCCAGTTCTTGAAGGGTAAAAGGCACATTATAGGATTCTTCTCTAAGAGAAGAAAAATCTAAGGGCTTTAACTCGCTGGCAGACTTAGAAGAAAGGAACGAGGGGCATAGATGGAGCCCCTGAGAAATGCGGACGAGATGGTTACCAATTTCAGTGGCAACGGCAAGAGGGTGTGCTATATCGACACCAGCAACCTGAAGAACAGGAGCCGGGTCGGGGAGAATTTACCACTTAATTTCCGCACTTTCTTCCAGACTGCACTCATCGAGGAAGCCAAGTGACAGTAGAAACGTAATCTCGCCAGCAAGTGCGTTTAGCATCACGTATGACACGACGAGCAATAGCTCTCTTCTGCTTGAAATCAAGGAGTCTCTCTGTGGTTCTGTTATATCGATACCTGCCCCATGCAGCACGTTTCAAACGCACTGCCCGAGCACAAGCAGGAGACCACCAAGGCACGCACTTCTGAGGATGCTTGCCTGAGGTTTGGGGAATAGAATGTGAAGCCGCTGTGAAGATGGAGGACGAAAAGAGATGTAAAACCTCATCAATGGAGGACGAGATAGGAACCTCATGAAAGGCAGTAAGATGTGCGTAAAGGTCCCATTTCGCCCGGTCAAATTGCCAGCGTGGGCAATGAGGAGGTGGAGAAAACAGAGGGGACTTAAGGATGATTGGGAAATGATCGCTGTCATGTAAGTCCGGGAGGACAGACCAGGTGAAGTCAAGGACAGTAGATGAAGAGCAGATGGAAAGATCGATGCAGGAGAAAGAATGAGTTCGGGGATCAAAATGGGTAGGAGTACCCGTATTTAAAACATGGAGGGGAAGAGAAGCAAGAAATGCCTCCAACTGAATGCCACGGGAGTCACAGTGCGATCCTCCCCAGAGAAAATGGTGTGCGTTAAAATCGCCGAGTAATAGAAGGGTGGCGGTAAGGAAGAAACCAGAAAATCAACATCTGGGATAGATATTGCCCGCGAAGGGGAGAGATATAAAGAACAGAGTGTATACCACTTATTCAAGTGGATACGGGCTGCGTGTAATGTAAGGAAGAAGGAACATAGAGCTGACGGTATGGAACACCAGTGCGTATAAGAAGAGCACTTTCATTAAAGGTTCCATCGGAAAAAGGATCCGATGAATATAACAAATCATAGCCTGAAAAGGGCCTGATAACAGTGGATTGTAATTTGGGTTCTTGCAAACAGACCCCAACAGGGGAAAACTGAGAGAGCAACACCTGAAGCTCACCCGGTTACCCCTGAGGCCTCGGATATTCCACTGTAAATAAGCCATGATTTATGGAGAGAAAGATATAAGTGGAAGTGAGAGGAATCTATGGACTAGGGTTAGAAAAGTCCACGTGTGGAGGCAGCGGAAGACCTGTAATCAGAGAAGGAGGAGGACGTTGTGAAGGAAGGGGGGGTTGAGACGAAGAAGAGAGATGAGGAACCTCAGGTGGAGTAGTGTCCATCATCTGTCCAGTCTCTGTAATATATTCTGCAATAGCTTCCAGTGTTTCGGAAGTCAAAGATGCAGAATGTGGGACTACATTAGAAATGGAAGAAGAGTGAGCAACGATCGGGAGTCTATAGACTGCACTAAAGTAGAGGGTGAGGAGATAGAAGAGGAAACTGTCGAAGGGGCTTGGGAGGGGACAGGGATGAAGGTAGTGTATGAGGAGGAGGATGAACCTCCACACACGTTATAGAACTAGTCAGAGGCGAAGGACCTGGCAGTAGGGATTTTTTGCCGGGCTTATGAGAAGGAGGGGGGCGCTGAGGTTTAGGTGAAGAACGAGGACGTGTAGACTCAGGATTGTGCGAGTGAGTAGAGGAAGGAGTGTGGACAGTATGGGAAGCCGAGGTAGGGACCTCAGAGCCAAGAATATCAAAAGGATTCGAGACAGGGGTGATTGCGGATGAGGCAACCACAGAGGAAGCCGTGGAAGTTGGGACCCCAGAAGCGGGGCGACGTTTAGCAATGCGAGAATAAGAAATACGGGAAGTTTCCTTGAAGGCGAAGATGAGAGACAGCCATAGCATAGGAGAAGCCTTCCGCCTCTTTGAGACAACGGATTTCCCGCTCATTCAGGTAAACCTGACAACGGCGAGAATATGAAGGATGTGCCTCATGACAGTTAAGGCAAGAGGGAGGTAGAGTACAAGAAGAACTGGCATGGTCGTCAGCACCACAGACTGGGCATTCGGCCATGGACCTGCAATATTTTGCTGGATGACCAAAACGCCAGCAGTTTCTACACTGCTGCGGTGTAGGGGTCACCTTTCGAACTTGTAAACGTTGACCTGCAATGTAGACCGAAGGTGGCAGTTCTCGGCAGTCAAACGTTAAACGAGCTATATTGCAAGGATAACGTCTTCGCTTATTGGCTGGGAGGACAAAAGTGTCAACTTTAAGGATAGGGAGTTCTTGGAGCTCAAGCTGCTCGAAAATGTCATCACCACATGTCTGGAAATTCCGTTGGACAATGGTGTGGGGCAAAATGACAGAACCACAACAAGAATTGAGGGAATGGTGCTTGTCAATAGTAACAGGTGTATTGTCAATGGTCGTAAGAAGAGAAAGATCACGAGCTTGGCCAGCATTCTGGACCGTGATGATGCGAGTGCCGCTCTTGAGAGCGTGAAATGAGATGTTTTGACCAACATGGCGTAGTAGAGCCTTACCAATACTATGGTCTGAAAGATAGGTATTAGGAGAAGTTGGACGAAGAGTAAAAAACTTTGTCCATTGAGTAGTTTGAAACAGAGAGTTTAAGGGGAGTGAGTGACGAGCTGGTCGTTTCTGCGATGAACGAGAAGGGAGTGTCGAATCGTCATGTGTGGGTCTTGGTCGTTTTTGTGTGGGACCGGGGGTGGTCCGATGGGAGACGGGCGAGCGATTCGAAAATTGCCGCACCGTCGAGGGAGAAGCCGGAATCAAGGTCAGAGAAGAGCGAAGGTCAGACGTATCGAAAGGGCCAGTCGGGACCCTGGTACCTGAAGCAGGTGACGAACCAGCACCAGCAAGAGGTACAGGGGCATGAGAGGTGTCCAAAGAGTCATCCGTTAACGAGGCAGGGTCAGTACTGGGTGCGGTATCAGGAAGGGGCCCGGGGGTAGTGGGTTCATGGATTGGGTCAGCCATGGTTAGGTTACTTCTTTCTTTTTATTTTTAAGAAAAAAAAAGAAAGTAGAAAAGAAAATAAAAATAAAAAAAAAGAATAAAAAAAAGGGGGAACGTGGAGGAATAGGTCCTAGGAGGAATGAAAGGGAGCGCAAATCCCCCTCCGTGCCCAAGAGGACCTCAACACCGCAAGTAGTGCAGATGCTGCATGGAACCCGTGCCATACCCTACCCTTCACGCCAGTAAACCAGCAATCCGGGATAGCAACCTCACATCCACCGAGCCATCTCGGCGGACAAAAGAGAGGGCGGCCGGATATCCGCCACAAAGCATACCGCCTTCGGCCACCACCCCGGAATCCGAAAGGTGGCCTCCAGAGATACACCCGTCGCCCGAAAGATACCCAAAGCCACCCCCCGGGTGACCGGAGAGGGATCGGGACATCCCCAGGCGATCCAGATTCCACGGCAAACTACACCACCGCCAAGGACCTCAACAGAATGGGATGGACTACGATACCCTTCCCCCTACCTAGGAACTAGAATGCCTGAGGAGAGAAGCTCCCAGGGTAAAACTGGGAAGGAAATAAGGGAGGGATGAGGAGGAGGAGGAGGAAAGGGAAAAGGGAGGATGGGGGAGATGGGAAAAGGGAGGGGGGATTGGGGGGTAATTAGGTTCGGTCTGAGGAAGAAGACCAAAAGGTCCAATTCCTCAGACCGATAGCCTCTTTACCACGTCAAGGAGCCCCCCTTAAAGAGGAGTGAGCTACACAAGTCTCAATATGACTCGGTTTTTAGCGAGCAGCCAACCAGACTGAGAGTCGAAGACCTAAATGAATTTTTTATGAGACAGAATTTGGTAGACACACACCTAGCTGATATTATCCTGACGCCAAATGACTTCAAAAAGGCGATAAATGACATGTCCATTCACTCTGCCCCAGGCCCAGACTCGTGGAACTCCGTGTTCATCAAGAACTGCAAGAAGTCCTTATCACGTACTTTTAACATCCTATGACAAGGTCCTGGATGCTCTAGAAGACAAACAGAATGCAGATGTAGTATGCACAGATTTTGCAAAAGCCTTTGACAAGTGTGACCATGGTGTAATAGCACACAAAATGCGTGATAAAGGAATAACAGGAAAAGTTGGTAGATGGATATATAATTTCCTAACAAATAGAATTCAAAGAGTAGTAGTCAACAGAGTAAAGTCTGAGGCGGCTACGATGAAAAGCTCTGTTCCACAAGGCACAGTACTCGCTCCCATCTTGTTCCTCATCCTCATATCGGACATAGGGATATAAGCCACAGCGCCTTGTCTTCCTTTGCAGATGACACCCAAATTTGCATGACAATGTCCTCCATTGAAGACACTGCAAGACTCCAGGCGGACATCAACCAAATCTTTAAATGGGCCGCAGAAAACAATATGAAGTTCAATGATAAGAAATTTCAATTACTCCGATATGGAGAACGTGAAGAAATTAAAACTTCATCGGAGTATAAAACAAATTCCAACCACACAATAGAGCGTAAAACTAATGTCAAAGACCTGGGAGTGATCAGTCAGAAGATCTCACCTTCATCTGCTAGATTAATGACAGGATGGATAATGAGAACCTTCAAAACCAGGGATGCCAAGCCCATGATGACACTCTTCAGGTCGCTTGTTCTATCTTAGTGCTGCACACTAACAGCACCTTTCAAAGCAGGTGAAATTGCTGACCTAGAAAATGTACAGAGAACCTTCATGGCACGCATAACCGCGATAAAACACCTAAATTACTGGGAACTCTTGAAATTCCTCAACCTGTACTCCCTAGAACGCAGGCGGGAGAGATATATGATTATATGCACTTGGAAAATCCTAGAGGGATTAGTACTAAACTTAAACACGAAAATCACTCCCTATGAAAGCAAAAGACTCAGCAGACGATGCAACATCCCCCCAGTGAAAAGCAGGGGTGCCACTAGCACGATAAGAGACAACACAATAAGTGTCAGGGGCCCAAGACTGTTCAACTGCTTCCCAGCATACATAAAGGAGATTACCAATAGACCCCTGGCTGTCTTCAAACAGGCACTGGACAGGCACCTAAAGTCAGTACCTGACCAGCCGGGCTGTGGTTCATATGTCGGGTTGCGTGCGGCTAACAGTAACAGCCTGGTTGATCACGCCCTGATTCCACCCTGAGGCCTGGTCACAGACCGGGCCGCGGGGGCGTTCACCCCCGGAACTCTCAACAGGTATACTCCCAACGCCACTCTGGTGACCAGTGCACATACTGAGAGAACCCTTGTCGTCAGTACCTCACTCCCAACCACAAGACATGGGCGTGGCTGAGGTGGACGTATTAAAGTATTGTGGTAGAGTAACATTCTCATCAGGAGGAGGAGAGTGGGACGATACTGGTGGTTTCTTGCTACCTTCTATACAGTTTTGCTGTTGGCTGCCGATGGTTCCCATTCATTTTGAGACTGGTTATCTTGACCTACATTGGGACCATCTAAGAATGTAGAAATTTCTTGATTATGTCTTACGTCGCCCTTGGCGAGTGAGCCTTGCCATGAGTGGATCATCTTGGTTTGTGGTTCAGGATGCACAGGATTGCATATTCGCTCTTCTTTAGAAACATCATCTCTCCAGTTCATTAGTGTATTACCCACTGTTTGGACTTTGTGGCGCTGCAGTGTTGAATTATCGTGAATATTCTTGAGGTGCTGAGTCTGTTTCCTTCGTATTTTTTTTCTGATGTTCATAGGTAGGTAGCCATGGTCGGTGATGGTGTTCCGCTGACCAATATTATCTTTGCAAGTGTTCGTCACCTCTACATTACCATCTTTGCAAGTGTTCGTCACCTCTACATTACCATCTTCGCAAGTGTTCGTCACCTCTACATTACCATCTTCGCAAGTGCTCGTCACATCTACATTACCATCTTTGCAAGTGTTCGTCACCTCTACATTACCATCTTCGCAAGTGTTCGTCACCTCTACATTACCATCTTCGCAAGTGCTCGTCACCCCTACACTACCATTTTTGCAAGTGCTCGTTATCCCAACATTGCCATTTTTGCAAGTGCTTATCTCCTCTACACTACCATCTTTGCAATTCCTTGTTACCCCTACACTACCATTGTTGCAAGTGCTTGTCTCCCCTACACTACCATCTTTGCAAGTGCTACTCACTCTTACATTACCATCTTTGCACATGTTCATCACACCTACACAATCACTTCTGCAAGTGTTGGTCATCCCTACATTAGCATAACAAGGCTCACTCTTGCTAGGCTCACAATGCATTTCACCAGTAATCACTTCAGAGGACCTTGGGTCGTCTATGTCTTGGTTCACATATCTTCTTACTTTGATATTTTTATTGCGTTTCGTTGATTTTATATTTGCTCCTTTGGAAAAGCTTTTATCCTTGGATATTGACATGTTTAAGTATTTACTTGAAATGCTACTGTCCAAGTGTGAGTGATGTGCGACGGGCCTCGAAGTGCTGCCTGGATGCATATCTTTAGGAAGCTCGTGGATAACAGGATGGTGTACGTTGAATGATAAATTCCTCCTTTTTTCCAACATTCTGGCATCCATCTCCTCGTAGATCATCGTGGAGGGATTGAGGATCTCCTGAGGACTCGTCGTTTCTTCCCCACACATTAAGTTGGTTCCCCAGAGGAAGAGGTTCTTTGGACGTTTTGCGCCTGTGGTGGCGCTGCTGCTACCACCACGGGCGTACAGTGGGAGGCGGGTCTTGCGGTCTAGATCTAGACGACGGCTGAAGGGACCAGCGTAGTCTGTGGGTGAGTGCAGGAGCTCACCATTATCTGGTAGCATTATCGTAGTTGTCGTCTGCGACCAGAAGGAACCCCCACGAGCTCGAACTTCAGAAAGATAGTCTTTAAGGCCAGATCTTCCTTCGGGAACGCTCTCGTAGGTCCTAACAGATGGAATTCTGCAGTCCAGCAGCCCGTCCATGCAGCCTTTACCACGACCGTCTTCAATCTTGAACTCTTCGTGTTCTAAAGGACAAAAATATATATTAACTTCACTTTTTTCCATAAGTATATATTGCCATTATATATCTTATCAAACACATCAAGAGTTTATTACCGGTTTAAAGCAAAGGTTCACTTGTTTAACAGTTCAAGCGTTTCCACCAAAAAGCCAGAATATAAACTTTTATATTTTACCTTCTTGAGGTGATTGTTGGGAAGCGAGAGTCAGTGGACAGTAGCAATGAAGACCAGAGGCGTCATCGCTGCTACACATATACATCACCAGGAGCACCACGCTCTTATGCAAGAAAGAATCGGGAACAAATACTTTATTATCTGTACATGGACAAAACAAGTCTTGTGATTTAGTGATAAGGTTGCTTTGTAATTGTCTATAGTTATATTATACAACCAAGTTGAAGATGACAGGTGTGGCATTGTAAGCTGTCCTCGTCAAAATAAAGTGTGTTTAGTAAAGCTTCAAAGGCAGTTACTTTGATGCTAACTGATAGACTCTTTGATCATCAGAATTAATCCTAGTCTTCTACTTTATCCTATATTCAAAGAGTTATTATCATAATCTCTAAAGTTTTTTAAGAGTAATAATTCTAATATGTAGCGGGTTGTATAGGCTGTATTGAAGGTGTAAGAGAAACTGCTTGGATAACATTGAACGTGTCTTGGGTATTAATGTGTGCGCACGAGTACCCATCCTTAGTTCACAACGTTCATTTTTTTCATGAATTAAGTACATCAGTTTCTGAACGTTCTCGTAATCTCGAGTAATTCAATTTTAGGCCTTAAACAGTAAAAAGTAGGGTTGAATTTAAGAGGGACACGACTAGCATGGATCAGTATATCTGCCAATACGAAACATGGACCCCTTCAGGAAGGCCTTCCTGAATTTGGTTCTTGATACAGGGAATTACAGCTACCCTCTCCTTCCTCGGTACCTTTAAAATATGAGACTGTTTAAAGCAGAACATTCTTCATGTGTGTAATGGCGTTCCTGTACAGATACAGATATGTTAATACCAACACATGCACAATCAAAACATTTGTTATAGGAGACTTTTTCAAGGATTGAAAAAGTCAGCAGCAGCGAGGCATTTCCTTCAGCCTAAATCTTGATTATGCATATGTGTCTTATTTCCACTGGAATACTTGCGTAATGGAGGTGTATATGCTTAGGTTACCTGGGTGAGGGTGACCAGGCAGAAGAAGTAGCGACCCAGGTGGTGGTGCTGGATGAGGCTGGCACTGACCAGGGTCCACTCACCGGCTACTACCAACGCCAGCTGTTTCACTCGTCCGCACCTGTTCAACCACGGTAGTGGAGTGGGAAAATGTAAATTTGGTTGGTTATCTTTAAGTATCATATTTATAGTATACAGTACCGACAAGTTGATTAAGTATATAAGACTGTTTTGTTAGAGCAGTAGAGCAATTCTCGGTGTTTCTTGTTCATCATCATTATTATTATTATTATTATTATTTGCTATTATTATTATTATTAATTTTAGTAGTAGTAATACTAGTTTATTTTTTTAGATAAAAAATGTATAACACTAGATTCAAACTTATAAACTTCAACAAGGAAGATATGATCTACGATAGTTAACTAAGATTCAGATACGTACAGTAGTGAGTGTGAAGGAATTAAAGTATTCTTGACTGGTGGTGAGCAGTTGACAAGCAGCCTTAATGACCCTTGTGTAGTCGATAGGCTTTAAACTCAGTCATCCAACCAACACTTACACGAGAGTGAGGCTCCTGTGGTCGGGCGAAGCTGCCTTGATAAGAGCCAGGTGCTTCAGGTTGTGCCTCGCCAGCGCCACCCACAGGAGGAACACGGCCATCATGGAACCCAGCACGCCCGCCGTCAGTGTCCAGGCGTCACCCAGGGGCAACCAGGGCAACCCTTGTGGGTACTGGTACAGATGCTCTGCCGCCCACACCGCCAGCCCGACGGTACACGACACCGCTGTTTTATTATTATTAATTATTATTATTATTATTATTATTATTATTATTTGTTATATTGAGAAGAAAAGGTGACTTACCGATGACAGCGAACGTTACTGTGTGTGTGGGCGACATGGGCGTAGTGTGGGTGGTAACTGCCAGGTGCTGGTGGAGAGCCATCTGTTGACTGACTCCCACACCCATACACAGCACTAGACACGAGCTGCCCACCGCTCTCACACCCACCACCACCTGGCAAACATACCAGCAAGGCAGCATATTACTCTTAATATATTTAATGAATATGGTTAGGGTCAATTACTTTCTGATACATACGATAGTGTTAAGAATATACTTTATTATTATTATTATTATTTGATACATGCGTAGTAGCGAATGCCCCATTATTCATCATTGTGTATCCCAGTCAGAATGTGAGTCGGTAAAGGAATAAGTGAACTGTGATATGTTCCACACATCTGTGAGGTGTTCCACACATCTGTGAGGTGTTCCACACATCTGTGAGGTGTTCCACACATCTGTGAGGTGTTCCACACATCTGTGAGGTGTTCCACACATCTGTGAGGTGTTCTACACATCTGTGAGATGTTCCACACATCTGTGAGGTGTCCTACACACCTGTGAGGTGTTCCACACGGCGAAGACGGCGAAGGTGAGGTTGAAGAGGGTGAGAGCGAGGCACTTCAGAAGACGCAGCTGGACGGTGGTGAGAGAAGCTCTGGGGAGCAGCAGCAGCAGACACACAGCAGTCACTGCTGCAGACAACACACAGCTGCCAGCTACACTGGCCTCTCCTTGCCTCTCATGGGCTCCATTATCCCTCTGCTGGTTCACCATTCACAGCACATAAGTGAGTTATCAATATATCTTAATGGCTGAGGGGGTCATCGCCCCCCGCGGCCCGGTCTTAGACCAGGCCTAAATTGGAAAGGAAATATTACCGGAATATGAGCTATTACAAAACAAGTATCCATCGATAAGTGTTTTTGGCAAACGGCAACTGACTGAAACATGCAGGAGAAAGTCAAGAATAAATGTAGTATACTGAATGTAAACATAAGTTTATATGATATACATGTCATCCTACATGCTCACAAGATACAACAGCAATCCAGAGTGCAAAAACGTTTTATAGGCTTATCTTTTTTCACATTCACATGAGAGAACCGTACTACCGCCTACGATGGTTCCTGTCTACCAACCTACTTCCTATACTTCACAGTGTAAAAACAAAAATACCAGGCATCAAAGACTTGTAATCACAAGTTCCTTCTTGTAAAGATTTCGGAGGGTCAGTGAGTCACTACAAGATGAGGCTCTTTACATAAAATAGCAACGGCATTTTATTACCGTATTTTCCGGCATATAAGGCGCACGATTATGCAAGACTTAAATTTAAGATGATGTTTACAAGCAGTTGTAACGCAGCGTTAGTAAACAACTGCTAAAGCGTAACCCAAAGCCTACCCCTGACCCTGACCTTGAGCATATAAGGCGCATGCTGATTTTCTAAGACTTTTATTGAAAAAAGGCGCCTTATATACTGGAAAATACAGTAACTACTGGAACTTCTTTATAAATATTTACTTTTTATACCAAATTGTTATAATCATAACCTTAATTTTTAGAGGGGTGGACCGGTAAGCCAGTGGAAGGCCTCGGTCAGATGACCAAAAGTTTCATCTAAGACCCGCGTCAGGAAACACTTGTCCTGTTTCTTGACAAATCTTACCTAACCTTTTCTATAAATTGGATACAGCAATAATGTCTAGTTCATATATAATGTAGACTTCATCTGTTTTGACCAATTTCATTTTCTGCACTGTTTTTTTAAAGAAAAGTTGTCCTAAATCAGTGAGGTACTAACATGTGTTATTTCTGGAAGTGTCGGTGAAACCAGCAGAAGAGTGAAGAGACCTTCTCCCCGGCACACGCACACACACTGATCCCCACTAGTGATATTATCCTGGCGATCGCTGTTGTTTCCCTCTCCTGCCTTCAGCAGGGAGCAGGGACTCAGGTCCCAGTTGAGAGTTCCCTCCTCCAGCCATCCCAGACCGCAGGCAGGCACCAGTGTTGCCTCCCTGCAGAGTGCGCAAACATAAGAATGATGAGAGCCGACAGTGATTGATTTTTGGGGTTAAAAGCACCGCTGAGATATTCTAATACTTTATAAGTTTGCTCAATATCCACATAAATAACGCACAATACAGTGTGCATCAGTTAGTCAAAGATCTACCTCTGTACTGGGCAGGAGGAGTAGGTAAGATACGAGACAAGTTTGGAGTTGGTGGGAATGATGTGAGCGTCCGTTGTTTTTCTGGTCGAGGCTGTGCTACTGGTCGATGCTTTTTTCCAGGGTGAGGCAGTGCTCTGGGGCGAGGCTGTGCTACTGTGTTTGGACACAATGTGACGGTGCTCCACAACCTCCACCAGTGTTGCCTCCACCAGTACAGGCTCTTTAGTGTCCTCCCTGAATACATAAATATTCTACAAACAGATAGATATATATGTAGACATTAATTCTACAATACATACGAAATTACTACCACAACGTTGTGTGAAAACGTTGACAAATTACGCATTTCCTCGTCCACCCAAAAAGAGGGTTTAATACGATCACTATACTCGTCACTATGTGACAAAAGCCACACAAAGTGATCAAGATCATTAACTTTTCGTACCCCTCTCTTCCTTCTTACCCATGACTTTTTTCACTGCTCCTTCCTACCCCTCGCTTTCCCCTCCCTATATTTGCCATCCCTGTTATGGCGAAATGAAAAAGGAAAGTCACCTAGAGTTAATGTATACCTGGAGGGTATAATGAAGTACAACTGTATAATAATGTTCTGTAATGTATAATAAAGTACAACTTAACTAGAAAAAAAAATTAATATTTCTTTGTTTACTTAGTGGGAGTGGAGAACCTAATCGTCACATGCTGTCTTATGATCTATTGATCTGTGGTAAACTTGCTTTAAACCCCAGTGATGCCTCTAAGGAGCTCCTTGACTGTTGAGGGGCTCCTGATCCAAGGAATTGGACCTGAGTTTTCCTTTCTTTGCATCGAACCTGCTTACCTCCCAATCCCTCTAAGCTCTGTCTGACCCTTAGCAATTTAGCACTTCTTCATGAATGCAATAATAATAATAATAACAATAATGAATTCCAATAGGAGTTACTGGTGGTGTGTGTTGGTCGTCCCTGGGTTACAGTGAAGGAAATTACTGAGGAAGTATTGAACTGATGTAAGAAGCAAATGAACTTGCTACACATACATGGAAAAGAAATTAAAATGGTAATGGATGAGACTTGCAGAAAGAGAAACGCACAAAAAAAATACTTGACTCCACAAATAACCCACAAACTGGAAATAGAAACTTAGCGATTCTTCGGTGTGTCCTCAACCCTTAACAAGTCATTTGACAAGAGTCCTGGGAGAGGCGAAGCATCGTCTAGTTTCCATCTCGATTTTGTGGGTTATCTTGGAAATGTTCCAGTCACGGTATTGTGACTTTCATCTGTGAATACCTGAGTGTCTCACGTTGATGGTAGGGAAAGTTTTCGGGGCGTAAATATATCACAATCCCCACCGACACCTGTTGTTGGTACTGTTGTTGTTTTTGGTGCTGCTGCTGCGGCCCCTTCACTTCCACCGGCGCTGCTTCCTTCTGTTCTCGGTGCTGCAACTCTTCCAATGTCATCGCCCGAGCTTGGTGTGTGTCGTCAAATGATACCTCCACACGTACACTCACCAGGGATACCCCTTCTCTGTAAACAATTAATTATCAGAACAATTTATATGCATTTTTCGTAACCACGTAGAATATATATATATATATATATATATATATATATATATATATATATATATATATATATATATATATATATATCAAGCTTGCTTCTAATGCCTTTAAAAATATTCTATATTACAGACACGTTTCACACACATTTTCATTTTATGTTAGATTCATTGTGTTAAGACATTTCTCCTTAATACTTTTTCAGTAACTTCTTTCACATCCCATCTATATAATGACATTAGAGAATCGTGATAATATAACACATACGTGTTTAGGTTCCACTTTTACTGGAAAATATTCCTCTTCTCTAAATAACAAAAAAGGCACAATACCGTGACTGGAACAACACACACAACCCACACATAGAAGAGGCTTACGACGACGTTTCGGTCCGACTTGGACCATTTACAAAGTCACACTGACACAAAGAAAAGGTAGAAGGGGTATTTATATGCCAGCAGACAGGGGAGGGCACAAGAAAGTGGTGGAGGAGTAATAGTGGAAGTAGTAGTGGTAGTGGAAGTAGTAGTAGTGGAGTCAGTCAAATCTGAACTGCATTCTCCTCATTACAGTTTTCATCACCTTACTAAGTCTTACACACACCTCACAACATGCAAGGGAGTTTTATGAGGATCAGCAAAACAAACATAGCAACTGGCTGTACGACCACCCTCAAGGACCAAATCAAAAAAATCCGGAGTCGAAGTATATAGGATTCCTTTTGATAGGATGTGAGGTGTACATAAAGAAAACAGCTAGGATCATGGGACAGCGAGTTAGTGGCCACCGATGATGCCTGTAGCCACGACGGGCTTAGGTATACGTACTTGTGTGCTATATTGGAATACAAACTTGTACTGGGATGGAGCGGAGTTAGTGATCGTTTAGAGGCAGCTGTGACATCATATCGAAGACTGTCAAACAAAATTCATGGAGTTTTAAAGTCTACGAAACTCTGGCTAGGATAACATAAAAGTAGAGGAACACTGCTGTAGGCCTACTGGCCCAAACTAGTCAAGTCCTTCTCTAAACCAACCATTCCCACCCACTTGTTCAACATATACAAAGCACCATGATCAGATGCCACAGACTACCCGGCCATACTCCCTCAACTGTAGCAAGTGACGTCTCTACATCACCTGACTTCTGTTTCTCCTGGCCTCTTTGTTTCTAGTTGTGTATTACCATCATAAAAAGCCACCAGTGAGAAACGTCTACTTTAGTAAAAGCTCTGAATGTACATATGTGTTTATTTAAACATGACACAAACACTTTCATATGGTAGTGAGCAACCAAGCTGTTGGAGTGGGCATCCAGGGTGTAATTACTGCACATTCATGTGACTAAAATATCAGCAGGTAGCATGTACATACGAACATTTATTTTTTAGCAATATGATAATTTACATAAAATATTACCGGTTAGAATTATTATTGTTATTATTAGTAGTAGTAGTAATAGTAGTAGTGGTAGCAGAAGTAGTAGTAAAAGTTGTGGTGGTGGTAGTAGTAGTAATAATAATAGTAATTGTAGTAGAATTAGTAATCATGTTTATAATGTATGTATGACAAGTGTTAAATCAGTGCAGGTCATATACTTCCAAATAAATACTATTATGAAAAACTCGAAAAGACTAAATATATTTTCTCTTATGAAACGCAGATCTCATATAAACGTTTAGGAGTCTAAGAATTTTGATAGAATACCTCCCGTTATTAAAGGAAGTCCTGGGTTGACAGTCTGTTGTTACGACGTGATCTTCCTGGTTAAGGTGCGTTACTCTTCCTGCTAAGTGAGGTAGCCACACATTCTCACCCTCAGTCAAGGACGACATCACGACAGCCCTCAAGTGTCTCCTGCTTATTTCCAACATCCTCCAGGTAGTCTGTGGTAAGAAATGATCTCTTTTAAGTTGTAATGCGAAGTTAGGCTCAAGAGCTGCAATATATTAATTGAGAATTTGCTCAGAAAGATGAGTTGCACATTGCGCAGGAAGAATATAAAAAGTGACACGAGTGTCTAAAAGGAAGGTGAGGAAAATTATGACAGCTTTACACAGACCTCATGGGCAGTTCATTATATTAATTTTAAGGAGAAAGACAAGTGTTTTAGAAGCAAAATTCACTTATTTCTCAATTCAGCATCTCGGCTCGCCCAGGAGTCCTGAGACAAGACCAGCAGAATACCAACCTCTCCTTCACACTTCCTGAGAGGTAAATATATTGTCTCTATCCTGTATCTGATTAGAAATATTTGTACAGTATCAATAGAACAGCTTTAGTGATAAAGAAGAACTCAAGTATCCTCTGTCAGTGCAAATCTTGACCTGGTGCCTGCAGTAAAATAAGAGGTACACACGTCATTTAAAAGATCTTGGTGCAAAATATGTTAGTAGTATGTATACAGTAGTACAAGAGTGTATGTATTGATATGTACGAGTTGACGTGAGATGCAAATGTACAATGTGAGATTAATAAGGAATTTTTCTTCCAAGGAATGTGTACAGCAACTTATTATTATTATTAATTATTATTATTATTATTATTGAAAGTAAGCGTTACACTCGTACGGATCACAGAGCTATGTAACTTACAGCGAAGGATAGGGTGTTCTTCTGACTGACCACTGTCTCCAGGATACTGAGGAAAGTATACAGGGAGATGATCTGGTCTGTCGCCCCCAACATTTCCAGGATGTGAACGATGCTGGCTCCTTCACCTGGAAGAACGGGCGAGACCCTCTCTTGCAGGATCTTGAGAATATTCTTTGCTAGACCCTCTAGATCCTCAGGAAGGGAGCGGAATCCTCGCGTGTAGAGATATAACGGCTGAACGATGTAGAATTATGGGTCAGTGAGGAGAAACGACCAACTGCTGTACTGAACTATTTTATTGGAAAGTGAGAAAGTTCGCTGACGAGAGTGTTTGTATACAGATTATATTTACAAAGTTGTAGTCTGCACTTTGCATAATTTAAGTGAATATTAATGAAAACTTCTCTTAAAAAATAGTAAACCTTCAGTATAACTTGTCTACTGTTTCCGAATCTATTGGCCCAGCGGATTTTGTCCCATATATCCGAAGTTCTTCATATAGGGGTCTCTTATATTGATGGTTTACTATTTTTTGTGTAACATAAACACTGGGTGCAGTATCCATGGAGCTTCTAATTTAACTATAACAAATTAGAAATGCTAATCTGTTTAGATAATAACAAGAAGATAATGCTGGGTGTCCATCTCACCGTGGTAGTGTACTTCAGCGGTTGAAAGATGCACTCAGAAAAGTCGGGAATGTCCCAGCTGGGTTGTGGGTGGGAGGAACCCGAGGGTGTGGTGAGTGTAGGGTCCTCCCACACTGACGGAGAGGAGTCCGGGTGTTCACTCAGGATACGGCAGTAACGAGTGGCTCCTGAACCTTGGTAACCTTTTGGACACGGTACTTCATCCCGTTCGTGAACCTGAATAAAAAAAAATGGCTGCTATTTCCAGAAATTTTGAACTTGTGGGCTAATAGATTCATGTAAATTATCATAAGAGCCACTTGTAATCAAAATTATTCCCAAGCACGGAGGGATGACTAAAAATCTATGAAAGATTAGATGAACAATAGAATAGACGAGGAGTATAAAAATGTAGGCAGTTAAGGCATATCTAGTAAGAGAGAACTTTATTAATGGAGACAAAAGGAATAGTGTACCAAGTACAAGTTACTAACTAGCATGATAAGGGTTGTTGGGCAGCTGTGAGGATCACTACTGACCGGGGTGAGGCTCCAGGTGACACCGTAAGCAAGGTTATTATGGCAGGCGAGGGCGGGGGAGGTGACAACGTGTACTACAGCCGAGGTGTTCGCTACCTCACCGTCCACATCCACGGGTGTCCACATGACGCCCTGTTCCTCCACTATGATGCACGTTACTGTCACCGACTTCTGTAACATAGCAAGGTAATCGCTGAGACGCTGATAATAACAATAAAGCTGTTCTGTTGTTGTAGATTCGCCGGTATAATCGCCCAGCCTTGGCTCCCTGTCGTGGGAGTGTCTCAGACCAATGTCTGCCATGGGAAGAGGTACAAGTACCTCCTCGTCTTCTGGGACCAGCTGTCCCCAGGCCTAGCCCCATTCCCCGCCCCCATGGGGCTCGGAGGGGAAAGCTAGGCACTTAGGGCTGCCACAAACCCCGCCCACACTGGGCTCGAAGGGTGTGGCAGTTGCATATCAGCAGACGATGTCAGGAGATGCAAAGGCAGCAAGCACTACAGGATTCTTTTGGAGTCACACCCCAGCTTTGGGATGAGGCCCGAGCGCTGGGGAAGCTCAAGAATGCCTCTTGCTGTGTGTGTTGCTGCTGCTAGTACTACACCTGTCCGTTGCACTCCTCTCACAATAAAGCTGATGTTGAAATGCTGGGATTATAGTCCATTCATTAGAGGTCGCTTGATGCAAAGTGAAAAATTTATGAATCGTGATTGACTCCCCATTTTCCCGGTGCAGTATGACCCCCTGCGGGTTTAACGCTACCCCATGAATAGTACTGTATAATAATAATAATAATAATAATAATAATAGTGTCATAAACAATGAGTGACGCAAAGTGAAAACTCATGTGGATAAAAATATGAAACACAGGTAAGAGAGATGTATATAATTCAGCTTCAGTCAACTAATAATGGGCCCTGACCGGAACGGAATTACATATATTTCACACTTTTCTGTCCCATTAGTCTCTCATCGCGTAAATATTTCATCAGCACTCACCGTGACGTTGAAAATGGTGAGAGTGAAGCCTCTCCTATGTATGGGCGTGGAGCTGGTGTGGGTGTAGGCGTGGGCTGGGTGTAGCAGCCAGTGGACGGTGTAGTGGTGTGGGTCGGCCCATCCTCGGTTCTTAGTGGTACACTTAATCTCAACATCCTCACCCTGCAACACAACACTGCAATTGACTTACAGATTCAAATTTCAATGTTGAAGATGAATTTAAAGTTTATTAAAAAATATTCATCAATCACTGGTTCTCGTAATTCTTACACACTGCAAACACTTACCTCCTCACTCTCTCTCTCTCTCTCTCTCTCTCTCTCTCTCTCTCTCTCTCTCTCTACCTCTCTCTCACTCTCACTCTCTCTCTCTCTCTTTATATATATATATATATATATATATATATATATATATATATATATTTATATATATATATATATATATATATATATATATATATATATATATATATATATATATATATATATATATATATATATATATATATATATATATATATACAGGACTACCCTAGTCCTATGTAAATTACCAGATATAAAAATAATTTTTTCTTAATTTTCTTCTTTTTCTCGGTAGGAGACGGCCGGTTTGTTTAAAAAAATCATATATATACTGATTGAAAGTTAAGTCTTCAGTAGTATAGGCCTACCTACCTGAGTGACGGTAATTACACGAGTAATGTCCAGCTGGAGTGACTGGTTACTTCCTGCCAGCACCATCTGGGAGGCCAGGTAGCCCCGGTCAGCCACCTGGCATACGTAGGTACCTCTGTCCGCCACCTGGGGCTGCAGGATCCACATCATGATGGTACACTCGTGGTCAGCGCTACCTTTCTTAGCCATCACCTTCACCCGCCATGTTCCTTCCTCAGACCAGCTGTCGTACCCGTACATGAATAAGCCACGTGTGCAGCACTTGGCTATCTTAACTTTGGGACGTTTCGCCAGTCAGTTGCTTTGTCATTCCGATACAGTGAATAATACTGGAGACGATCCAAGACATGAAGAAGCACAGTTTGAGGTAAAGAATCCTCCAGTCTTGAAAAGAGGGACTGACCACCGCTTCACGTCTTCTACCGTCTCCACTAATTATTCTCTGCACTGGATTAATAAAGCCACTGGTGGGCGAAACGTCTCAATGATAAAGATATCCAAGTGTTGAACATGTGTCTTGGTCCGTTACTGTTAACATGTACTAACGTACGCATGCGTCAGTCAGGGTCGAAAAAAAATGGCTGTGGTTATATTGCATTTTCATTAAGGGGAAAGCACTAAATCCGTAAGGGTGACAGAGCGCCTGTGAAATGGGAGATAATCAGGTTTGATCTACCCAAAATTTACATGTAAAATGATAAATAATGAAAGACTCTTCAAGGGTCTTGATACCGGTCAAGGGCTCATGGTCCACGGGACTGGAGCTGCCTTTCCTTGGATCAAACCCGACTTGCCTTCCATTCTACAAGCGGTCACAGACCAGTTATTTTCAACATAATTAATATTTTTTGGATCCAACAATAAAGAATTAAATATAAATTATGTAAATAAAAAAAATTCCAGTTTATATTCATGAACATTAGGAAATAAAGAAAAGGAAGAAAGATTTGTGTACACAATGTGCCTGCCTGAGAAACACTGTGTAACACTGTAACACTGTGTTACAGTGTGTACTTCATCAAGTGTGTGATGGTTACAGATTTTCACCAGTGTACCTGCCTGTGTAACATTTTGTAAAATAGCAACACTGTGTAACACTGTAATATTGTGTAGCACTGTAATATTTGTGTAACACTTATATTGTGTAGCACTGTAATATTGTGTAACACTGAAATATTGTGTAAAACTGAAATATTGTGAAACACTGTAATATTGTGCAACACTGTAATATTGTGTAACACTGTAATATTGTGTAACACTGTAATATTGTGTAATACTGTGTAACACTGTAATATTGTGTAATACTATGTAACACTGTAATATTGTGTAAAACTGAAATATTGTGTAACACTGTAATATTGTGTAACACTGTAATATTGTGTAACACTGTAATAGTGTAACACTGTAATATTGTGTAACACTAATATTGTGTAGCACGGTGTAACTTTGTGTAACACTATATAACAGTGTAATACTGTTTCAGAGTGTACTTCAAGTGTGTAGTGATTACAGAGCCTCACCAGGCGTGCACGCTGTGGCTGTACACGAGAGTGTCATCCTTGTACCAGCGAACCTTCAGGTTCGAACCTCCGTACACTGGGCAGGTCAACGCCAACGCCGATCCAGAGGCCCATTCAGCTGACACCGGCTGACACAACGGAAGTATATTATTAACATATTATACAGTATATATGTCGTGCCGAATAGGTAAAACTTGCTATTTTGGCTTAAATAGCAACGATTTTCTTGCCGAATGAGGCAAGCGAAAATTTGTGTATGCAATAATTTCGCAAAAATCATTCTGAACCTAACGAAAAAAAAAATATTTCATTGTGTTTGTTTATTATTAAATTATTGTAAATTTATCTAAAAATATATTTAGTTGGATTAGGTTAAATTGAGCTTGTTATAATATATATATATATATATATATATATATATATATATATATATATATATATATATATATATATATATATATATATATCATTGCCCAATATTACGTTATATTTAAAACGTAAAAAAAAAATTAAGTGCTACATTTATTTTTATTTGAAGGATTTAAATAGTTGAAATTTTACATGAAAGGGGGAAGGGTGCTCGTAAGAGATATTTTTGATACAGTACATTAAATTTGAACAAAACAAAAGAGTAAGAGAGTGAGTGTAGTCATCAAGTTTGCGTCTCCAACATAATCTACGTCTACAAATGTGGAATCAAATATGGAGTCAGTTTAGTGATTAGGTTTTTGCATGCCTTATATAAGGGAATTTTATTACATTTACGGGGAAGCGGAAACCCCGTTGGGTCATGCAGCACCTGGGATAATAGAGGTAATCAGGTTTGATAGACCTACCCCGACGGAGAGGTGTGGGATGCGGGAGGCTGTCACCTTCACAGCACCAAACTCTCGCTGCCACTGTGTGTCAGAGGTGAGGAGTTCAGCTACCTCCGTCCCCACCACACTAACTTCCACCTCCACTACTCCAGCCCTGTGATCATAACACACTCTGACTACTCCAGCCCTGTGATCATAACACACTCTGACTACTCCAGCCCTGTGATCATAACACACTCTGACTACTCCAGCCCAGTGATCATAACACTCTGACTACTCCAGCTGTGGTAGTAGATATATTTCTGGAAAGCAACACTTGTGTTAGAAGCAAAAATTTATACAATGTGTCAGCCACTAGAAACTTCACGTACAGGGAATATCTCGGTATATATATTGAGATATATATACCTCTCGGTATATATACAGTGAAATGAAAAAAAAAAACTTTGTATTTACACTGAGATACACATTCGGTGAATATACCCTAAGTTATGTACCTTTCGGTGTACATATTCTCAGATATACACCTGTTCGCGTCTATACAGATACAAACTTCTTCATGTATATACTCAGGGATACACCAATCGGTGTATATACACAGAGATGCACATTTATCGGTGTATATTCCTTGTTACTCTAATTTGTGCATACCAAGAGCTTCACATACGATAGTTCCTTAAGATCTAAATCAACATTATTGATTTTTTTACAAATATCACAAAAAACAGCATCTAAGACTTTTTCGTTCGTATCACAAAAATGACAGCTTTACTAAGCCAGCGGCTAGTGAAGAAATTCCGTAGTTAGCGAGTTATTTACTGTGTGTTAATGACTGGGGAGATAATTTATGTGTATGCTACACAGGTGTTATTACCTGGTATTGACAGAGATGTTGCTGGCTTGCGCCGCTTCCCCGATGGTAGACACCACCTCCAGTGTCTGCAAAACGTCAAGGCATATTATTATTATTATTATTATTATTATTATTATTATTATTATTATTATTATTATTATTATCATATGTTTTCATGGGGGAGGGCTAAACCTTTAGGAGGGATTTGGATCATGAGCCCTTTACCAGCCTGAAAATGAAATGATATATAAAGAAAATGATATATAAAGAAATGAGAGAGAACATTCTGTAAACAGGAGGAGTCAGGTAGAGAAAAGAAAATGAGAGTGGGACACAGATACCAAGTGAAAATATACTGATATTACCACTGATATACTGAAGAGTTTTTTTTTTATAATGCCATCGTATTCACAATGATTTACACTGGATTTACAATAACATATGGATGACTCAGTCACTTGAGTCATCCAAGTGAGAAGGAGAGCAGTAATCATGCTGACTACTGCTCTCTTCCTGCAGAGTTATCGAGATGTAGCAAGACTTTCCCTACTTATAACTGCATATTCAATGGGATGGAGGGGAGCTTGCTATACTGATAACTGTTCCCTCCCTACAGATTCATCGAGATGTGAAAAACTTACCTTATTAATGGCGTCTTCTGTGTTGAGTTGTCCTCCTGGCACCTCCATCCTCACAGTCACGTCCCAGTCCTCTGTGTGACAACAACTATGTTGACTAATCTATAATGAAGGTGGAATTTTCCTCTGTTTTTCTCTCTCTCTCTCTCTCTCTCTCTCTCTCTCTCTCTCTCTCTCTCTCCACCCATTATGCCCACCCATTGTCACTCTTTGGCACTCACCGAAGGCCACCGGTATTTCACCGAAGGCACACAACACTCACCTAGGGCCACACAACACTCACCGAGGGCCACATAACACTCACCGTGGGGCCACACAACATTCTAGCACTCATCTAGGGCCTCACAGCACTCATCGAGGGCCAAACAACACTCACCGAGGGCCACACAACACTCACCGAGAGCCACACAGCACTCACCTAGGGCCACGCAGTGGGTGGTGTTGATGGAGATGTAGCCAGCAGAACAAGAACAAAAGACTAACTTGACCTGCCACTCCACTCTGAGGTGACAGTTGTGTTGACATCGCAGGAGTCTGCCACACGCTGTCACACACAAAAACACTCATTTAAACTGTGTGTGTGTGTGTCTGTGTGCATTTTCTTGTAATCTGATGATAAGGACTTATCTCCTATTTTGTAGACTTTAGGAATCACACTAGTCATCTTCCACAAATCAGGTACAGTACTTGTTCGTAGTGATGTACCGGAGAGAGTAGTTAGAAACGAAGTTAAATTTTGCATTCTTTAAGAAGCCTACTGACCTATATTACATCGTTTATTTTCCTCAGCTTCACTGTAATAATAAATTGCTGGGATTTCGCTTAAGTGAACTTTCTGCGACTATAATAATAATAACACTAATAACAACAATAATACTACTACTATTACTTTTATTTCTACTTCTACTACTGCTACTACTACTATTACTTATAATAATAATAATAATAATAATAATAATAATAATAACTAACTTTGATCTGAAGAAGGTATGGTGGTGTAGTGGTACTGACAGAGTGTACCGTGGTAGCCCTGGTCACACACACAAATGCTCTCCCCAGCAACGTACCTGTTGAAGTATCAACAAGGGTCGTTAGTGGGTGTCACCTGGAGGTTGTTAAACACACACACACACACACACACACACACACACGTGTTGCATTACCTCAACACCGATCCCTCGTTTCCAACACTAACTGAGAGGTGCCAACACTCACCTACACTCGCCGTGGTCACTGCACCAGCTACGGGGGTCACCGTTGGCACACAGTCCTCCCACCTGGCACTGACGGCCGGTGGCGCCCTCTGTACACTCACAGCTGAACCGGAACTTCCTATAAATGCAGTGTTGATTTATTTATACATATAAAATGTTCAACCCGTGTGGTACATTTTACTTTCCTGACTGACGGTTATTTGTATGTCCATATATAAATGTATATATATATATATATATATATATATATATATATATATATATATATATATATATATATATATATATATATATATATATATATATGTCGTGCCGATTAGGTAAAACTGGTCAATTAGCAAGAACTCATCTAAAATTAAGTCCTTTCTAAAATTTTCTCTTATACGTTTAAATATATATTTTTTCATTTATGCTAATGTAAGAATTTATAATTTTGTACCAAGAGAAACTTTGAAAACCTACCTAACCTTATTACAACAAGCGCAATTTAATTTAGCTTAACCCAACTAAATATATTTTAGATACGTTAACATTAATTTAATAATAAACAAACACAATGAAATATATTTTTTTCGTTATGTTCAGAATGATTTTGGCGAAATTATTGCATACACAAATTTTCACTTGTCTTATATGGCAAGGTGAGCGTTGCTATTTAAGCCAAAATCGCAAGTTTTACCTAATCGGCACGACTATATATATATATATATATATATATATATATATATATATATATATATATATAGAGAGAGAGAGAGAGAGAGAGAGAGAGAATGAAAGTGGAAGGAGCGAGTGAGATATAGAGAAATAGGGAGGGAAGGAAGAAGCATGTCACAACAACAGGGACAATAGCAGGTACCCAACAACGGAGACACCACAACAACAGGGACACAACAATAGGAAAACCGCAATAGGGACACTGCAACGGGACATCACAGCAGGGACACAATAACAGGGACACCACAACAGGGACACAGTAACAGGAACAACAACAGGACCAAAAACACAGCAACAGAGACCCAACAACGGAGACACCACCACAACAGAGATAATAACAACAGTGATTCAGTAATAACACTGACACCACCATCACAACAACAGGGAAACGGAATAACAGGGACACAGCAACAGACAGGAAGGAAGAGTGATCTAGTAGCGGCCAGTGAAGAGGCGGGGCCACGAGCTGTGACTCGACCCCTGCAACCACAACAATCTCCTTAGGTGACTTGGTACCCCTGTCACTTTCTGTGCGTTGAAAAATAAAACGCAGACGAGAGAGTGAATTTGTTTTCAGCGAGTGAGGCAGGGGTACCAGGTCACCTCAGGAGATGGATGCCTTTACCTGAGCAGGTAACATGATTAGTATGGACCGAAACACTCGCCCACAACCTCCGTATACGCCTCCCTCAGATGATCGAATTCGCACACAGTGAGCCGCTCCATAAACTTCAGTACCGCTCAAACCAACGAATCATTTTCATTTTATATTCTCTCTGCATCTGTTTTTAATACTTTGTTATAACGTAATGTATCAGAGAGCGACAGCACATAGGATTATTGTGGGGTTGACGAGCTGGAGCTGCTATTAACCTGTGGACAGTGTCACCATCGTTATCACCTGTGGACAGCGTCACCATCATTATTACCTGTGGACAGTCACTATCATTATTACCTGTGGACAGTCACTATCATTATCACCTGTGGACAGTGTCATCATCATTATCACCCATGGACAGTGTCACCATCATTATCATCTGTGGACAGTCACTATCATTATCACATGGATATAGTGTCAGCACTATTATCACCTGTGTACAGTGTCAGTACCATTACCTAAGTAAATCTTGTTTTTTTCTGACGGAATAAGAAAATTTCTCCTGACGCCGGTGTCAGCCATACGATGTCCAGCTCAGTGGAGCTTTTGGTCATTTGGCAGAGACCTTTTCCCGGCTTACCGGTTCACTTAGAGGTTGCAAGGTTGCCATATCCCAGCATTATATGTGGCCATCTTGCAGCCTCCACACGCTGACTTAACCTTAAGCCTGATAACAGGTGACCTGCAAGAAACCTTAAAGTAGCGTGTTTTAACCTTATAGAGACTTTTTTTCCGTTTGAAAATATCACTGGGGGCCTCACAGTACCGGTGGCTCAGGGACCTACAAAATTTTAATCTGGCTCTGTGAAGCAGCGTGGCTGATGGTGTGTCATGTTTATATTTCAATATTATGAGCCAATTGTTTTGTCTGTCTCAGGGTGATTAGTTGGGACAAAGTACCACATAATTTGTGACCAATTTAGCATCTTTCATCTTGGATACCAACATTGTTTATGGGACCTGTCTGGCAGCTGACATGGGTCAATAAGCCTACCGTAATGCATTTTTGTTTTATGTATCAAATTGAATGTGTTTATACTTCTCTATGCGTCTACTGCCAAGACAAATGTGTTGAATGTAATGTGTGATCGAATGTAGTGACTAGCTGCACGATGGAATCCATGTTATGAAGTAAGCTTCTTCATAACGTTGTAAAGCTGGAGTTAGTGCTGCTAGATAGACACTAACTCTACGTGCAGTGTTGAACAGAGGTCAGGGAGCTTCCTTCAGTGTATTGCCTGTCGTTGTGGACTGCAAGTGTTGTCGAGCTAGAACGTTCCCCCTGAACGAATCTACTTGGACTTCCTACTCATGTCTGCAACATTGCAATCTCCTGTCCTGATGATGTGTTGATTGCAACACGAAAGGGCTAGAGCTATCATTCAACTCTCCCTGTGGTTGTTTTGCTTACATTATGTATATTTATCATAACATAACACGCTAAAGACAAACACTGCTCACTCTGTGTGTAATCATACTTCACTTGTTCTCGTTCATTCTTCTTACCTCAGTCTCTCTCTCTCACTCGTTCATATATAATTCTCCTATTTTCCATTGTCTTTCTCCCGACTCTCTCTTCCTCCTTGTTCCTTCCATCTTTATCAGTGACAGACTTGCCCTCGTGAGTTTGTTGCTAGGGGGCGCAGCTCCCCGGTGGGGAAAGAGGGGGAAAGTGGGTGTTAGTGGGCATGATTAATGGTCTCGTTCAGGGGGGAGGTGTTCTTATTGTTGCTTCCAGCCTCCCCTACTACCTCATACCGACCCTTGCTACTCCCACCTTCCCTACAACCTCATACCGACCCTTGCTACTCCCACCTTCCCTACAACCTCATACCGACCCTTGCTACTCCCACCTCCCCTACAACCTCATACCGACCCTTGCTACCCCCACCTCCCCTACAACCTCATACCGACCCTTGCTACCCCCACCTCCCCTACAACCTCATACCGACCCTTGCTACCCCCACCTCCCCTACAACCTCATACCGATCCTTGCTACTCCCACCTTCCCTACAACCTCATACCGACCCTTGCTACCCCCACCTCCCCTACAACCTCATACCGACCCTTGCTACTCCCACCTCCCCTACAACCTCATACCGATCCTTGCTACTCCCACCTTCCCTACAACCTCATACCGACCCTTGCTACCCCACCTCCCCTACAACCTCATACCGACCCTTGCTACCCCACCTCCCCTACAACCTCATACCGACCCTTGCTACCCCACCTCCCCTACAACCTCATACCGACCCTTGCTACTCCCACCTCCCTACAACCTCATACCGATCCTTGCTACTCCCACCTCCCTACAACCTCATACCGACCCTTGCTACCCCACCTCCCCTACAACCTCATACCGATCCTTGCTACTCCCACCTTCCCTACAACCTCATACCGACCCTTGCTACCCCCACCTCCCCTACAACCTTATACCGACCCTTGCTACTCCCACCTCCCCTACAACCTCATACCGATCCTTGCTACTCCCACCTTCCCTACAACCTCATACCGACCCTTGCTACCCCACCTCCCCTACCACCTCATACCGACCCTTGCTACTCCCACCTCCCCACAACCTCCTACCGATCCTTGCTACTCCCACCTCCCCTACAACCTCATACCGACCCTTGCTACCCCACCTCCCCTACAACCTCATACCTGACCCTTGCTACCCCACCTCCCCTACAACCTCATACCGACCCTTGCTACCCCACCTCCCCTACAACCTCATACCGACTCCTGCTACTCCCACCCTCCCCTCACAACCTCATACCGACCCTTGCTACCTCCACCTCCCCTGCCACCTCATACCGACCCTTGCTACCTCCACCTCCCCTACCACCTCAAACCGACCCTTGCTACCTCCACCTCCCTGACCACCTCAAACCGACCCTTGCTACCTCCACCTCCCTACCACCTCAAACCGACCCTTGCTACCTCCACCTCCCTGCCACCTCATACCGACCCTTGCTACCTCCACCTCCCTGCCACCTCATACCGACCCTTGCTACCTCCACCTCCCCTACCACCTCAAACCGACCCTTGCTACCTCCACCTCCCCTGCCACCTCATACCGACCCTTGCTACCTCCACCTCCCCTGCCACCTCAAACCGACCCTTGCTACCTCCACCTCCCCTGCCACCTCATACCGACCCTTGCTACCTCCACCTCCCCTGCCACCTCATACCGACCCTTGCTACCTCCACCTCCCTGCCACCTCAACCGACCCTTGCTACCTCCACCTCCCTGCCACCTCATACCGACCCTTGCTACCTCCACCTCCCCTGCCACCTCATACCGACCCTTGCTACCTCCACCTCCCCTGCCACCTCATACCGACCCTTGCTACCTCCACCTCCCTGCCACCTCATACCGACCCTTGCTACCTCCACCCCCTGCCACCTCATACCGACCCTTGCTACCTCCACCTCCCTGCCACCTCATACCGACCCTTGCTACCTCCACCTCCCCTGCCACCTCATACCGACCCTTGCTACCTCCACCTCCCCTGCCACCTCATACCGACCCTTGCTACCTCCACCTCCCCTGCCACCTCATACCGACCCTTGCTACCTCCACCTCCCCTGCCACCTCATACCGACCCTTGCTACCTCCACCTCCCTGCCACCTCATACCGACCCTTGCTACCTCCACCTCCCTGCCACCTCATACCGACCCTTGCTACCTCCACCTCCCCTGCCACCTCATACCGACCCTTGCTACCTCCACCTCCCTGCCACCTCATACCGACCCTTGCTACCTCCACCTCCCTGCCACCTCATACCGACCCTTGCTACCTTCCACCTCCCTGCCACCTCATACCGACCCTTGCTACCTCCACCTCCCCTGCCACCTCATACCGACCCTTGCTACCTCCACCTCCCTGCCACCTCATACCGACCCTTGCTACCTCCACCTCCCTGCCACCTCATACTGACCCTTGCTACCTCCACCTCCCCTGCCACCTCATACCTGACCCTTGCTACCTCCACCTCCCTGCCACCTCATACCGACCCTTGCTACCTCCACCTCCCTGCCACCTCATACCGACCCTTGCTACCTCCACCTCCCTGCCACCTCATACCGACCCTTGCTACCTCCACCTCCCTGCCACCTCATACGACCCTTGCTACCTCCACCTCCCTGCCACCTCATACGACCCTCTACCTCCCCTTTCCACCTACCGACTCACTCACTCCCCTGCCACCTCATACCGACCCTTGCTACCTCCACCTCCCTGCCACCTCATACCGACCCTTGCTACCTCCACCCCCCTGCCACCTCTCATACGACCCTTGCTACCTCCACCTCCCCTGCCACCTCATACCGACCCTTGCTACCTCCACCTCCCCTGCCACCTCATACCGACCCTTGCTACCTCCACCTCCTGCATCAGCCCCTTCTACCTCACCTCCTGCCACCTCATACCGACCCTTGCTACCTCCACCTCCCCTGCCACCTCATACCGACCCTTGCTACCTCCACCTCCCTGCCACCTCATACCGACCCTGCTACCTCCACCTCCCTGCCACTCAAACCGACCCTTGCTACCTCCACCTCCCCTGCCACCTCATACTGACCCTTGCTACCTCCACCTCCCCTGCCACCTCATACCGACCCTTGCTACCTCCACCTCCCTGCCACCTCATACCGACCCTTGCTACCTCCACCTCCCTGCCACCTCATACCGACCCTTGCTACCTCCACCTCCCCTGCTACCTCATACCGACCCTTGCTACCTCCACCTCCCCTGCCACCTCAAACCGACCCTTGCTACCTCCACCTCCCCTGCCACCTCATACCGACCCTTGCTACCTCCACCTCCCCTACCACCTCAAACCGACCCTTGCTACCTCCACCTCCCCTGCCACCTCATACCGACCCTTGCTACCTCCACCTCCCCTGCCACCTCAAACCGACCCTTGCTACCTCCACCTCCCCTGCCACCTCATACCGACCCTTGCTACCTCCACCTCCCCTGCCACCTCATACCGACCCTTGCTACCTCCACCTCCCTGCCACCTCAAACCGACCCTTGCTACCTCCACCTCCCTGCCACCTCATACCGACCCTTGCTACCTCCACCTCCCTGCCACCTCATACCGACCCTTGCTACCTCCACCTCCCCTGCCACCTCATACCGACCCTTGCTACCTCCACCTCCCTGCCACCTCATACCGACCCTTGCTACCTCCACCTCCCCTGCCACCTCATACCGACCCTTGCTACCTCCACCTCCCTGCCACCTCATACCGACCCTTGCTACCTCCACCTCCCTGCCACCTCATACCGACCCTTGCTACCTCCACCTCCCTGCCACCTCATACCGACCCTTGCTACCTCCACCTCCCCTGCCACCTCATACCGACCCTTGCTACCTCCACCTCCCCTGCCACCTCATACCGACCCTTGCTTGGTAAAAATAAGTGTTCCAGACTTTATCTGAGCCCATCTGAGATATCGTGTTAAGAACGCATACAATACCGACAAGTTGATAAGTAAGACATATGCAGCACTTAGGGATCTTTATTGTCGCAACGTTTCGCCTACACAGCAGGCTTTATCGGTCGAATATAGAGGTGATTACAGTATTGGAGACACTGCAGGAGTAGGAGAAGGCGAGGTAATTTTGAGGTGGCGAGTCACTCAGCCTGGATAGAAAATGGTGTTTGTGTTAATTTGTTCACATTATTCATTTTATATTTCATATATAATCTGAAATCTGTGTGTGTATACGTGGAGGGTGTTCCGGGGGTCAACGCTCCCGCGGTATGGTCCATGTTCAGGTATGTGCAGAGATTTCCACAGCAACTGTGAACAATACAGTGTGAAGTGTGAACAAGAGAAAGTTCTGCATCAGTGTCTCGGTTGGACACACACACTGAGTGTCCGTGGTTCAATCCCCGGCCGAGTAGACACATGGGCATGTTTCCTGGGTGTTAGTCGACTGGTGTGGGTCACATCCTGGGGGACAAGATTGAAGGACCACAATGGAAATAAGACAGACAGTCCTCGACGACGCACTGGCTTTCTTGGGTTATCCCGGGTGGCTAACCCTCCGGGTTAAAAATCCGAAAAAATCCTATCTTATCACGTCAGGGCAGATATATTGAGCTGGTCAGCCGCCATGTTAGCAGAGCTTTATGGCTAGGCTTCATTCTCCTCCCATGCTTTCCACTTCCCTTTTATCCCTTACCCCCGACCCCTCAACTGCCGAGACCCAACCACCCACACACACCCAAAATTCTCCCCTCGGCCCCTCCCGTTCCCCACCCCGCCTACCATTCCGACCCTCTATCCTACTTTATCCCCCACATCCCCCAACCCTTCCTCCTCCCCTGTTCCTGTGGTGCCGCCTTGGTAACACCACATCCACTCACTCTCTGACTTCAAACTGAAAGTATATTTTTTTTTTCGGGTGAGGTAAAAATCAGATGTTTTTTACTAAGTGATGTTTCAAGTTTCCACATTGCACTAATCACTGTATTATTGATTGCTCGATTGCTAGAGAACTCGGCTCACACACTGAGGTCCGTGGTTCGGTCCCCGGTACGGGTGGAAACATTAGGAAGTGTTTTCTTAAGACACCTGCTGTCCTTGTTCACCTATCAGTAAAATAGGTACCTGGGTGTTACTCGACTAGTATGGGGTCGCATCCTGGGGACAAAATTGACCTAATTTGCCCGAAATGGTCTGTATAAGAAGAGGCTTTCTATATAGTAGTATGTCATTGATATCAGCTAGGTCTGTATACATTGCAAATGTAGAAATAAGATTATTATTATTATTATTATTATTATTATTATTATTATTATTACATTCAGTGGTGATAATTTACGAAAATTAAACCTGAAAGGTGTATACCTGGAGAGTGTTCCGGGGGTCAACGCCCCCGCGCCCCGGTCCATGACCATGAACAGGTCAAGACTAGAGTCTTGACCTGGTCTATTTTGGTTACTAGGGAACAGTGGTGCTGGTTCAACTCCAAGGTCAATAGACGTCCATGTCAGTGCACAGGTTTACTTCCGTATTCTGTTACACTTACTGTATGTTAGGTAAATGTACTGTACAACTACTAAGACAGCAACTTTTTCAATACGATACTAGTAATACAATGTATGGTATCTCAGGATATATTAAGTGGGTCCGGAAGGTGAAAGTCTTCAAGGCAGTAGTAGTAGTACTTGTAGTGGTTGTAGTAGTAGAAGCAGCAGCAGCAGCAGTAGTAGTAGTACCAATAGTAGTGCGTTCGTCTTCCAACAATTAGGGTACGGAGCATCGAGCTTCCACCATTCCTTCAATGATCCACACGGGTTTATCGCTTCGCACTAACAATAAAAAAAACTAGTGGAAAGACCACTACGAAAGTCATATTATAGAAGAGTTGTATCTCTGGAACTGAGTGCGTTCTGTGACCGGTTCTATTGCTGTAAGATGCTGTTCTTCCTACTAACTCCTAGTTCTCTTGTAATGGTTTTCTTCCTGGTAACCGCTGCTTCCACTTGTTTTTATGCTGCTCTCACTCTGTTAATGATTTATATACTACGTTTTGTTTTAATTCCTCAGCGTACCTGTCAGCGTGTTTACATGACAAAGTTAGTCCGTCATCATTGCAAATTTCGATACAAATACAAGTCTTTAGGACATTCGACATTGTTTACATTCCAAACATGTTGCCATATCTGCAGTAGCCACAGCAACGTTGCCAGCAACAAAACAAAGGAGGACTCAGCATCCTGTGCTGCAGTAACAGAAATAGCAGCAAGATTGCCAGAAGAAAGGGACAGTAACACAGATAACAGAAACAGCATTTAGAGTAGCTTGTAAACATTAACCACAATAGCAGCATTAGCAGAGTGAGAACAGCATACAAACAAGTAGAAGCAGCAGTTACCAGGAAGAACAGCATTACAACAGAACTGGGAGGGCATTCACAGGTTAAATGGAAACTAATATCCAAATTTCTTCAACGAAAACTATAAATTACGATACACATAGCCCAAGTCAAATGCATACCTTTCAAAGAGCCCAAAGAGAATAATATCGTGAAATACACAAGCATATTCAGCTTGAAGCCGCTCAGAAGTTGCATTATCAAGTTTGGAGTTGAAGTTATCAGGAAGAACGGCATCTAACAGCAATAGCACCGGCCACAGAACACACTCGGTTCCAGAGATACAATTCTTCAACAATGACTTTCGTAGTGGTCTTTCCACTCGCTTTTTTATTTTATTAATGCGAAGCGATAAGCCCGTGTGGATCAATCAAGGAATGGTGGAAGCTCGATGCTCCGTCCTCTAATCGCTAAACACACCCACTACCAAGCTGTAAACGGTCTTTCCAATATCTAGAAGAAAGTTGCTACACAAACAGACAGATGAGTAACAGCAGTATCAGTAACGCACATTACAAAGTGCACTAGTAACAGTAACAGTAGTAATATATTTCTTGATTATCTTACCTCCCCCCCTCCATGAATGACCAATGGAATTAAGTCACATTGTTTGACTGTTGGTTTATCCCAAGTTAACTCTACATAATATTAATAATACATATTCGCATAATATATATGTACTCTCAGAACCACTTGCTAACAGAGCCCTGGGGACCAAAGAAATTTGTCTTAGGCTAGAGATTCAGCTCCCGGCCCTTACCAACAACATGGAATACATTAACTACTGCATAGTTGCCACACCACTCCCTCGGCAAAGAGACTCCCTGACAAAAACAAAGATTTCCTCTACTTTTTATCAGAATCGCGTCGTCCTCACTGAGAAAACCTGGCTAAGAGCCATGGTTGATGCGACGAGGGAGCCACTACCTACAAGAGTGAAGGAAGAAGGAAGTGATTTGTCAGTAGCGGGGCATACTGCTTCAGCACCCCGGCTGCCTGAAACACCTGAAGTACTCATATTGCGCCTCCAAGTAAGCATCTGCACACGGGTCATCTATATGATTAAGACCCGTGTCAGGAGACACTTGTCCTGTCTCCTGACGAATATTATAAAAAACAATCCAAGTAAGTAAACACCTTCACAACACAGACACACTAGAACAGCATGCAGAATGAAGCATGGTCCAGGCTGAAGGTCCCAACAGTGTAGTGTACTATTTCTTAGATGGCCTCAGTCAACCTAGAGAGTGCAGAGGCTCCCAGAGCACTGTTCAATTTTTCAAGCTGAGCTAGTAGCAATACAACTAGTACTGACTTATGTATTACGTTGTCAACACCAGTACCATCGTGGCCTTCACATGGCTATCCAAGCACTCCAGCAAACATCACAGAACAACGTAAGACCTAGTTTACCTCTGTATTTAAGTATCTTACAAACCCTGGCCGCTGAAGGAAGAAGAGAGGCCACAATTAACCAGTTACCTAGTCATGTTGGTATTGAAGAGCACGAGGCTGCAGATGAAGCCGCCAGATTGGTCACAAGTTACGATCGAATACTGATTAACATACAAATTAGCCTCGGTCAAACCAATCAGATAATTGAAAACATTGCTAGGCAAACACGACAAACTCTTGGTATATCAAGGTCTGAATTACTGGTACGAGCTACATAGCACCAACCTCCAACTAACAACACGAACCAGATTAGAACTCAACGTACATCCGTCCATCGGATCCTAAGCTACACTGCTACACAGACGATAGTTGAGAAAGCAACAGAACAATGTCAACACTACCTACAATTCATTACTAATTCATTACTTGCTGGAAACCCAAGTGTCTCTTTCAATTACAAAGACGCCTACTCTTGCACCTAACCAGAGGCAAGCTAGGACTGCTACCACATCGGTGTAAATGATAGAGAGTCATATGCCAGTCCTGACAAATTTCTCCATCATATTAACGTGGTGGCAGGAGCTAGGCCATCATGTCATCGTATAAACTGGACTCGCCTCAGGTGATTTTCCCACAGCGAGCCAAGAAAATTTACGAGGATTATATTAAGGAAAAGTCTACGGGAAAGTCTACATTGTTCTGAGAGTTTTTTATTTACATAGTGCGGTCCGGCATTTCTGATTCCGAAATGCTTTTCACGACAAAATGGTAAAGGATGGTGTCTGTGACACACCCACACACACACCACACACACACACACACACACACACACACACACACACAGAACTACAAAGGGATCTGGACAGCCTGCAAGCCTGGTCCAGCAACTGGCTCCTGGAGTTCAACCCCACCAAGTGCAAAGTCATGAAGATTGGGGAAGGGCAAAGAAGACCGCAGACGGAGTACAGCCTAGGGGGCCAGAGACTGCAAACCTCAATCAAGGAAAAAGATCTTGGGGTGAGTATAACACCAGACACATCTCCTGAGGCGCACATCAACCAAATAACTGCTGCAGCATATGGGCGCCTAGCAAACCTAAGAACAGCATTCCGACATCTTAATAAAGAATCGTTCAGGACCCTGTACACTGTGTACGTTAGGCCCATATTGGAGTATGCAGCACCAGTTTGGAACCCACACCTAGCCAAGCATGTGAAGAAGCTCGAGAAAGTGCAAAGGTTTGCAACAAGACTAGTCCCGGAGCTAAGGGGTATGTCCTACGAGGGAGGTTAAGGGAAATCGACCTGACGACACTGGAGGACAGGAGAGATAGGGGAGACATGATAACAACATATAAGATACTGAGAGGAATTGACAAAGTGGACAGAGACAGAATGTTCCAGAGATGGGACACAACAACAAGGGGACACAGATGGAAGTTGAAGACTCAGATGAATCACAGAGATGTTAGGAAGTATTTCTTCAGTCACAGAGTTGTCGGGAAGTGGAATAGTTTAGGAAGCGATGTAGTGGATGCAGGCTCTATACATAGCTTTAAGCAGAGGTATGATAAAGCTTATGGCGCAGGGAGAGTGACCCAGTAGCGGCCAGTGAAGAGGCGGGGCCAGGAGCTTTGACTCGACCCCTGCAACCACAACTAGGTGAGTACAACTAGGTGAGTACACACATACACACTAACACACACACATACACACTAAAACACACACACACACACACACACACACACACACACACACACACACCAAGCACGTCTCCAGAAGCACACATCAACCAGATAACTGCTGCAGCATATGGGCGACTGGCAAACCTGAGAATAGCGTTCCGATACCTTAGTAAGGAATCGTTCAAGACACTGTACACCGTGTACGTCAGGCCCATACTAGAGTATGCAGCACCAGTTTGGAACCCATACCTGGTCAAGCACGTCAAGAAATTAGAGAAAGTGCAAAGGTTTGCGACAAGGTTAGTTCCATAGCTAAGGGGAATGTCCTACGAAGAAAGGTTAAGGGAAATCGGCCTTACAACACTGGAGGACAGGAGGGTTAGGGGAGACATGATAACGACATACAAAATACTGCGTGGAATAGACAAGGTGGAGAGAAACAGGATGTTCCAGAGAGGGGACACGGAAACAAGGGGTCACAATTGGAAGTTGAAGACTCAGATGAGTCAAAGGGATGTTAGGAAGTATTTCTTCAGCCATAGAGTAGTTAGGAAGTGGAATAGTCTAGCAAGTGATGTAGTGGAGGCAGGAACCATACATAACTTTAAGACGAGGTATGATAAAGCTCATATAGCAGGGAGAGAGGGGACCCAGTAGCGATCAGTGAAGAGGCGGGACCAGGAGCTGAGTCTCGACCCCTGCAACCACAATTAGGTGAATTAGGTGAGTACACACACGTAAGAAAGCTCTGCTTGGTGTTACCTCTACAACAGTATTATAAGAGGAGTGAACGTCAACAGGTTTAATTGGGTGCTGCCTCAGCTTTCATTGTTCTCCTTACTGCTCCGTTGGTACACAAATATGTCTTGAAGGACAACCTCCCTCCAGGAAGGAAAGTGTCTTGATGCTGCGGTGGGGAGCTTGATCCAAGGAACCGGACCTACTCTCCCATTCCCAGGTCCTGCATGACTCTTATGGGTTTGACACTTCCTTGTGAATATATAATAATAATAACGAGATGCGTATTTTGAGCGCTGCGCAATGCAAGGTATCCCCGTGTTGCATAACCCCAGTCCACTGTACCTTAGAGTGAAGAATCATGAGTAGTCATTCACTCAACACACCTCTTCCATCAACACCATGAATGACCACCATCATTCATCTAACATCATCCTCGTCATCATGAATGACCACCATCATTCATCTAACATCACCCTCGTCATCATGAATGATCACCATCATTCATCTAACATCATCCTCGTCATCATGAATGACCACCATCATTCATCTAACATCATCCCCGTCATCATGAATGACCACCATCATTCATCTGACATCATCCTCGTCATCATGAATGACCACCATCATACACCTTTCCCATCACCATATATGACTCATCATTCACTTCTCTTCCATATCCTGTCCTCTTTACTTCCCCCTCTCCCTTTTCTTCCGTCACCAGTATCCTCTTTAATTTCTTTCCTCTCATCTCTCCTTGACACCATTCATTAAAGTTTACCAGGATAGTCGCTAAGTGAGGATGGTCACGCCGTAGTATACTACACCAGGATCGCCCGGTCATGTTCCCTAGGTCGGGGTCATCAACACTGATTACGAGGTCATCAACTCACATCTGTTAGGTGGCTCCACCTTCCTTATGACCAGTCGTTATGTTCTAGCTACACAGGTTGGCCAACTTTTTTTGGTATTACCCCAAAACAAATTTGTGTACAGAGAAATTACCCACTAGATTTGGAAGTTCACAGAATCCGGAAAACAGAAGGAACATTCTGATTCAAAATAGTTTATTGAATCCATTTGTATGGAAAATACAGTCATACAAGATGAAAATTATACGAGATAAAGCAACTTTAAAAATAAAACACAAAATTAACAAAATAATAAAATTAAATATAAACTGCAGTTTTATTTATATGTTTATTGAGCCTTTAATACCCCCGAGATTTTCATTTTTACCCCATTTGGGATAATTTACCCTGGATGCCCGACCTCTGCGTCTAGATACTGGACCCATAGTGGAATTACTGCTCAAGTCTCCCAGCTCGGGTTGACATATTTCATTGCCTGATGTACGGAACCCATTCTGTGTGATGGAATATAACAGGGAAACCCATCCTGACTAATGAAATACGACTGGTAAACCCATCCCGTGTGACTATGACAGGGAAACATAGCTAGCTTCTTTTTTAAGTGTGTAACTATCATATAGAGTATGGTAGTTGCTCACTGCTGGTGCACCCACTTTTGTAAAAATAAGTTACTCCCTCTTTTGTGCCGCCCTCCATCCCTCCTTCCCAATTCCCCACCCAAACAGCTCCCTCTTACTCTTCCCTAAGCGTCAGCAGATTTAAAAAAGGAACAATGGAGGTGGGAGCCTGAGAGGCACATTTATGAAGTGTGAGGCAGCTAGCTCTTGTTGTCGTTCTCAGTGACACCTCGACCACTCAACTCACCAGGTATTTTGACGTCTATTTATAACCTTGTTTTCATGTGCAGCAGGTTGGAGGGAAAGGCGGAACATGTGTTGTTGATGTAATGTGTTGTTGGTAGCTGTGCGTACTCACTTGCTTGTACTTATCTAGTTGTGGTGTTGGAGGCTGTATACACTCGTCTGGATGTACTCACCTAGTTGACTTGCTGGTATCGTTATACTTCGCTTCTCTAACGACGAGAAATTCAACTCCTTTAGTCTTTTCTCGTCAACTCCGGGAATATTCTATTCTGGCTGCGAGACAAGTCTTGAACTTCTCTGTGTACCCTATTTGTATAAGTTTGAGCTCCAAAAAGGTGTTGTATACTCGAGGATTAGCCTGGTGTTCATAGTGAACGACTCTTGGTTTACCTTCCTGAAGGGAATGCCTACTTTTCTTGCATACACCCCTCATATAATTCAGTTAGTGCGTATCTTAGGGAAAACATTAGGTGTGATTGTAAACTGTAGCTTGTATCTCATTAACCCTCTAAACCCATGTGAGTCATTCTACAAGTGGCATAGGCTCCATTCCCCGCCGAAATGGTGTGATATCTACACCAAGTAATTTCTTTAATGCCTAGATTTGCTTGATTCCCAGGTGATATGTTACCTTTTCTCTTTCATTCGTAAGGTTCTCATCAGTTCTGAATCATCAGCAAACTGTGTTATATGCTGAGGTCAGTTTCCTCTCTGAGAGCGTGTGTGCACGCCCCTGCGTCTGCCTACCTAGCTGTTTTCCCGTGTTACAGAAGAGCTTAAGAAGAAAACGAAGAGGAGGAAAAAGAAAGAGGAAGATGGTGTGAGGTGTGTCCTAGAGGAGGTTATGTGTTAGATAGTTAGTTACCATTTTGTCCTAAGCACATGTCGATTTGACACTAGGCCTGTTGTATGTATGTGTGTGTGTGTGTGTGTGTGTGTAAGGAAACACTTGTGTGTGGTGGTGTATGGGGTGGTGTGTGGGGTGGTGTGTGTGGTGGTGTGTATGGTGGTGTGGGGGTGGTGTGTGGGGTGGTGTGTGGTGGTGTGTGTGGTGGTGTGTGGGGTGGTGTGTGGTGGTGTATATATATATATATATATATATATATATATATATATATATATATATATATATATATATATATATATATATATATATATATATATTATTGTAACCACGAACAAGTGGTATTGATGAATAACAACACTGTGACTAGCCAAGGACTCGAACCCATGTTGTTTTGGCCCGCCTTATGGTGAGCGAAAACCACATGACGCTCTAACCCCGCAGATCACCAAATCCTAGAAGAATCACGCACCCAGCAGAGCTAGGTGTTTTACCGTGATCCGAGGACACGGTGGTGTGGGTGCCTCTGAGCTAATTTCATTCTACTCCCCGGGAGTTAAAGCGTCATGTGGTTTTCGCTCACCATGAGGCGGGCCAAAACAACATGGGTTTTAGTCCTTGGCTAGTCGCAGTGTTGTTATTGATCAATACCAACCCACACCACCGTATGTCCTCGGATCACGGTAAAACACCTAGCTCTGCTGGGTGCATGATTCTTGTAGGATTTAGTGATCTTGTGGGTTAGAGCGTCATGTGGTTTTCGCTCACCATGAGGCGGGCCAAAACAACATGGGTTCGAGTCCTTGGCTAGTCGCAGTGTTGTTATTGATATAAAATATATATATATATATATATATATATATATATATATATATATATATATATATATATTATTCTCTGTCTGTTTCTCTCTATCTCTCTCTTGTTCGTTTATTGTATTTATAGAGGTGCTCCTGTCCGCTTGGGTGGGTCACCGTGTTGTGTCTACACCGCGGGTATGACCAGACTGCATGAATGAATATGACACTCCTCCTCCTCCTCTTCCTCTTCCTCTTCTTCCTCATTCTCCTCCCCTCTTTTTTTTCTCCTCTTCCTTTGTGCAGATCAGGTTAACTACATAATCTTACTACACGAGCTTACTTCATATACATATTCCTTACATAAATTTTACGCATTGGTACATCTAAGGTAGGGCACGTGCCCTGGGCGCCACTTGAAGGGGGGGGGGGGCACTGAGCAGTTTCTATTAGTCAGACAAGTCATCCTCGGATTAGTGAAAAAAAAAATATTGGGATGTATGATCTATCTTTGATTATCATGGGTGAGAAGCACTAGGATGACTAGATTGTTAAACCACTTTTATAAATTATATTAATATATAAGTGGTTTATCAATCTAGTCATCCTAATGCTGTATTTTTACCTAAAAATACAGTGCTGGGAGTTACATGACCACGTACCTCACAGTACCACTGCTCGGTGATAACTGGCAGTAAGAACATTGTCCTGCGCAAACTTGAGACGTAGTCTAGAATTTTGTCCAAAAATCTGTGAAATTTAATGTTCTTATTAAAAGTGCCATTTCCTCATTTCAGAGCATTGTGTAAGACCATGAAACGTTACTTCGCGAAAAAGGAAAGTGGAACTGAAGGACAGAAGAGACGAAAGTTGGAGGTGGAGGAAGCCAAGAAGTCGAGCAAGTTCTTCATGCCCTTCTTTGAAAAGCCCGGAACAAGTTGTTCAACACGTTACAAGGAGTCGCCTGCACCTGCTACAAGTTTGTTAGAATCCGAAGGTGGATCAAGTACAAATGTGTCACAAGCTTAGGAGGAAGTCAAGTCAAACAAATCCGAGAGTCTCGAACTGTCACAACAGAAGTGATTGAACTGTGTGACATTGGACTCCTGAAGTTCGACAAGGATACTGGAAAAGCAATTCTGCCTGACGCGTTGACAACAGAAATAATAAAGCTGGGTTCGAAGTATTTCCAGAACAGTGAGGGACCTTTCCTGCAAACAAATAACCGCTCAATGAACAAAACTTGGTTCAAGGGGAAATTGGGAAATGGTCGCGGTGAGGAAGTGACTTGCTCATGGCTGGTCTGTTCCCCTTCTAAAAAGTCTGCATTTTGTATCTGATGTTTCCTCTGTGCCCGGTCAGACTATCAATCCTCATTAGAGATGAGATCGTCTTCCCCAATTTTCACTGCTATTCGGATAATACTAACTATCGCAGTTTCCATCACCAGCTGTGAGAGATCATTCAGCCTCCATTACCATAAGTGAGAGATCATTCAGCCTCCATCACCAGCTGTGAGAGATCATTCAGCCTCCATCACCAGCTGTGAGAGATCATTCAGCCTCCATCACCAGCTGTGAGAGATCATTCAGCCTCCATCACCATCTGTGAGAGATCAATCAGCCTCCATCACCAGCTGTGAGAGATCATTCAGCCTCCATCACCAGCTGTGAGAGATCATTCAGCCTCCATCACCAGCTGTGAGAGATCATTCAGCCTCCATCACCAGCTGTGAGAGATCATTCAGCCTCCATCACCAGCTGTGAGAGATCATTCAGCCTCCATCACAGAATTTGAGCACATCGTAGACCAATTTGCATCAGTGAAAGCAAGGAAAGTGCACCTGTGATTTTCATATAATGCCATAATTTATTAATGTAAAGATTAACGAGCTTGATTTGTATTTTAGAGCTAATTTTATAGTAAAGTGATCTAAAACATGGATGTCAGATGTTTGGACAGGGGCGCAATTTCAGTGCTTGCCATAGGCCCTATTTTCCATAGATACGCCCCTGATCTAACGAGAATATTACATGAGCGTATTTTTCTCAGTATAATGTGTATACATAAACATGTTTCATTCATTATTGTATTACTTATGTACATTAAATTAGACTTTAAATACTAATATTATATTATTTTTATTATTATTATTATTATTATTATTATTATTATTATTATTCGTATATACCCGTAGACACGAAACTAATATTATGTTAAGAACATAAGAACATAAGAAAGGAGGAACACTGCAGCAGGCCTGTTGGCCCATACTAGGCAGGTCCTTCACAATCCGTCCCACTAACAGAATATTTGCTCAACCCAATTTTCAATGCTACCCAAGAAATAATCTTTGACAATTCTACCCACTCATGCGCGAGTCCCACTCAAATCCAACCCCTCTCACTCATGAATTTATCCAACCTAAATTTGAAACTACCCAAGGTCCTAGCTTCAATAACCCTACTAGGCAGACTGTTCCACTCATCAACTACCCTATTTCCAAACCAATACTTTCCTATATCCTTTCTAAATCTAAACTTATCTAACTTGAATCCATTATTGCGGGTTCTCTCTTGGAGAGATATCCTCAAGACCTTATTTATATCCCCTTTGTTAATACCCATTTTCCACTTGTATACCTCGATCATGTCTCCCTCATTCTACGTCTTACAAGTGAATGTAATTTTAGGGTCTTCAATCTTTCTTCGTAAGGAAGATTTCTAATGCTATGTATTAATTTAGTCATTCTACGCTGAATGTTTTCTAACGAATTTATGTCCATTCTGTAATATGGAGACCAGAACTGAGCTGCGTAATCTAGGTGAGGCCTTACTAATGATGTATAAAGCTGTAATATAACCTCTGGACTTCTGTTGCTAACACTTTTTGATATAAATCCCAGTAATCTATTTGCCTTATTACGTACGCTTAGGCATTGCTGTCTTGGTTTAAGGTTGCTGCTTACCATCACCCCCAAGTCCTTCTCGCAATCTGTATGGCTAAGTTCTACGTTATTTAACTTATAAGTGCTTGGGTTATGGACACTCCCGAGCTTCAGAACCTTGCATTTATCTACATTGAACTGCATCTGCCACTTTTCTGACCACGAATTAAGTTTGTCTAAATCTTCCTGAAGTTCTATGACATCTATGTTTGAATCAATTATCCTACCTATCTTCGTGTCGTCGGCGAATTTGCTCATATCACTAGTAATTCCCTCATCAAGGTCATTGATATATATTATAAATAACAATGGGCCTAAGACTGATCCCTGTGGAACACCACTTGTTACAAGTCCCCATTCGGATTTAACCCCATTTATGCACACTCTCTGCTTCCTATTGGTGAGCCATGACTCGATCCATGACAGCACTTTTCCCCCAATGCCATGAGCTGCCACTTTCTTTAACAGTCTCTGGTGCGGTACTCTATCAAAAGCCTTACTAAAGTCTAAATAAACAATATCGAATTCTTTATCGTGATCAACAGCCTCAAAAGCTTTACTGAAGAAGGTTAATAAATTAGATAGGCAGGAACGGCCCCTCGTGAATCCATGCTGGGTATCATTAATCAAATTATGGTTATCTAGATGGCTTCTAATAATATCAGCTATAATTGACTCTAGTAATTTGCCTACAATTGAGGTCAGGCTTATTGGGCGGTAGTTTGACGGTAGTGACTTGTCCCCTGCTTTAAAAATAGGAATTACATTAGCCATCTTCCACATATCAGACACTACACCTGTTTGAAGAGATAAATTAAAAATGTTAGATATTGGTTCACAGAGTTCCATTTTGCATTCCTTAAGAACCCTTGCAAAAAGCTCATCAGGACCCGGCGATTTATTTTGTTTCAGTCGGTCCAGCTGTTTCATAATCATTTCGCTAGTGACTGTGATATTACATAATTTATCTTCTTCTGGGCCTCTGTAAAAATTAATTACTGGGATATTATTAATGTCTTCCTGTGTGAAAACCGAGAGAAAATAATTATTAAAAATAGAGCACATATCATTCTCCTTGTCAGTAAGATGCCCAAAGTTATTTTTAAGGGGACCTATCTTATCCCCAACTTTTGTTCTATAAACCTGGAAAAAACTTTTTGGGTTAGTTTTTGAATCCCTAGCAACTTTAATTTCATAGTCCCGTTTAGCTTTTCTTATTCCCTTTTAACGTCCCTCTTAATGTCAGTATACTGATTTATAAGATGACCCTCACCTCTTTTATGCGCCTATAAATTCCTTTCTTCTGCCCTAAAAGATATTTGAGCCTATTATTCATCCATTTTGGGTCATTTCTACTTGATCTAATTTCTTTATACGGGATAAATGTTCTTTGGGCAGCCTGTATAGTGTTAAGAAAACTGTCATATTGATACCTCTCTTCTTCACCCCAGTCCACAGTTGATAAGTGTTCTCTAAGTCCATTATAATCTGCTAAGCGAAAATCTGGGACCATTACTGAATTATCCCTACTATCATACATCCATTCAATGCTAAAAGGGAATTGACTTGTGGTCGCTTGAGCCGAGTTCCTCTGTAATTTCTAAATTATTAACAAGGGTTTCCTTGCTTGCCAGAACCAAGTCAAGTAGGTTATTTCCCCTTGTAGGTTCTGTTACAAACTGCTTCAAAAAGCAATCCTGAACTACTTCTAAAAAGTCGTTAGATTCTAAATTCCCTGTCATGAAATTCCAATCAATCTGACTAAAGTTAAAGTCCCCCAAATTACTACGTTATCGTGTCTTGTGGCCTTAACAATTTCCTCCCAAAGTAGTCTCCCTTGTTCCCTATCTAAGTTTGGAGGACGGTAAATCACGCCTAAAATCAATTTTTCACACCCCTCTGAAAATTCTATCCAGACAGACTCTGTATGTGTTAATTCAGACTTTATACCCGTTTTTATGCAACAATTTAAATGATCACGGACATAGAGTGCCACCCCACCCCCTTTCCCGATACTTCTGTCTACTTGGAACAATTTAAAACCCTGAATGTGACATTCGGCAGGCAAGTCCCGATTTTCATATTAAACCATGTCTCAGTTATTGCAAAAACATCAATATTACCCGTACTTGCAACTAATCTCAACTCGTCCATCTTATTCCTAGCACTACGACTATTGGTGTAATATATATTTAGAGACCCTCCTTTCTCTTTACCCTTCCTGCTCATCTCTGTTTTCCACTATACCTATTACTGTCCTTGTCATCTAGTGTCACTAGCTTTCCACTATCCACCTTATTCTGCCTATTACTAGTTCTCCTACAACTTATAATATTACTACACTGGGACTTCTCTGTTTCCCCCCCAAAACCCATACCACTAACTATTTCTAGTTTAAAGCCCTAACAGCTCCCTCCACTGCAGTTGCCAGTGCCCCCACCCCAGACCTGGATAAGTGAACCCCATCCCTGGCATACATGTCATTTCTGCCATAGAAGAGGTCCCAGTTGTCAATGAATGTTACTGAATTTTCCTTACAGTATTTGTCCAGCCAGCAATTGACACCAATTGCCCTGGACAGCCATTCATTCCAACTCCTCTCCTTGGCAAAATACCACATATGACAGGGTTCCCACCCTTCTTCCTAATTATGTCTATTGCTGACCTAAACCTGCTAGTCAGGTCCTCACTCCTACGTCTGCCAACATCGTTGCCTCCAGCACTGAGACAGATAATAGGATTGCTCCCATTACCTCTCATGATGTCGTCCAGACGGCTAACAATATCCTCCATCCCAGCCCCAGGAAAGCAAACCCTCTGTCTCCTACTCCTATCAATCAAACAGAAAGCCCTATCCATGTACCTAACCTGACTGTCCCCAACAACAACAATGTTTTTACCTTCCTTTGTGTCTTTCGTCGTGACGCTCCCAGAAGTCGACTCACATTCATCGGGTAGCACGGAGAATGGGTTCGATGTTTCCACAACATTCTCCTGGGTCTTCGTTGTTTCTACCTCTCCACCCGTCCTCTTGAGCCTTAACTTTGTCCCATGCGTTTTAGCCACTGTCCAGGTTCCTTTCCTGGCTTGAGGATTCTCAACAGGAGGATTACTACGAATCCTCTTGTTTTCCTCAGTCAGTCGCTGTATCTCAAGCTTAGCTACCCTCAGTTCTTCCTTCAGCTGCTGGTAGAGTAGCTCAAGAGAGGACATCTTCTTCAGATTGACAGAGAGCACACAAGACACGTCTTCACTGAGTTAAGTCAGGTCCACCACTGAGTTAAGTCAGGTCCACCACTGAGTTAAGTCAGGTCCACCACTGGACCTGGGAAATGTTAGATTATTATTATTATTATTATCATTATTTATTAGTATATACCCGTAGAAAAGAAACCACTGTCTTAACGTGTGTTATATACCGGAAATAGAGGTAAAAATGCACACAAAAAAGTCATGGTTTTGGCTGGAAAAAAAAAAGATCAAGGTTTTGGGCTGAGAAAAAATCATAGTTTTCGCTGGGAAAAAATCATAAGTTTTGGAAGGGAAAAAGTTACGGTTTTGGCTGGAAAAAAAAGCCACAGGTAAGAAAAGTTACAAGAAAATCATCAGTTTAAGCTATGGAATAAAATACAGAAAAATAAGACACAGGAAAAAAAGTCACAGCTGTCTCTCGTGTGTGACCCACCTGGGAGACAGCTGGTGAGGGTGTGACCCACCTGGGAGACAGCTGGTGAGGGTGTGACCCACCTGGGAGACAGCTGGTGGAGAACGGGTACGCCGTTGTAGTTACAGTGTTCCTGGTGGGCCATGTCAAGGCCATCCACAGCTGGCTCTGGGTCACCCAGCTGTCGCATCTCGTAGGTCAGGTTAAATCCACGACGTTCATTTGTGTACGTATCTGAGGGGAGACCACCTGTGTGAGAATACCAGCTGTGTGTGTGAGGAAGGCTTGCAGCAGGTCAGAGAAGGCCTGCAGCAGGTCAGAGAAGGCCTGCAGTAGGTCAGAGAAGGCCTGCAGCAGGTCAGAGAAGGCCTGCAGCAGGTCATAGAAGGCCTGCAGCAGGTCAGAGAAGGCCTGCAGCAGGTCAGAGAAGGCCTGCAGTAGGTCAGAGAAGGCCTGCAGCAGGTCATAGAAGGCCTGCAGCAGGTCATAGAAGGCCTGCAGCAGGTCAGAGAAGGCCTGCAGCAGGTCATAGAATGCCTGCAGCAGGTCAGAGAAGGCATGCAGCAGGTCAGAGAAGGCCTGCAGCAGGTCAGAAGGCCTGCAGCAGGTCAGAGAAGGCCTGCAGCAGGTCAGAGAAGGCCTGCAGCAGGTCAGAGAAGGCCTGCAGCAGGTCAGAGAAGGCCTGCAGCAGGTCAGAGAAGGCCTGCAGCAGGTCAGAGAAGGCCTGCAGCAGGTCAGAGAAGGCCTGCAGCAGGTCAGAGAAGGCCTGCAGCAGGTCAGAGAAGGCCTGCAGCAGGTCAGAGAAGGCTTGCAGCAGGTCAGAGAAGGCCTGCAGCATAAGAACATAAGAAAGGAGGAACACTGCAGCAGGCCTGTTGGCCTATACTAGGCAGGTCCTTCACAATCCGTCCCACTAACAGAATATTTGCTCAACCCAATTTTCAATGCTACCCAAGAAATAAGCTTTGACAATTCTACCCACTCATGTGCGAGTCCCACTCAAATCCAACCCCTCTCACTCATGAATTTATCCAACCTAAATTTGAAACTACCCAAGGTCCTAGCTTCAATAACCCTACTAGGCAGACTGTTCCACTCATCAACTACCCTATTTCCAAACCAATACTTTCCTATATCCTTTCTAAATCTAAACTTATCTAACTTGAATCCATTATTGCGGGTTCTCTCTTGGAGAGATATCCTCAAGACCTTATTTATATCCCCTTTGTTAATACCCATTTTCCACTTGTATACCTCGATCATGTCTCCCCTCATTCTACGTCTTACAAGTGAATGTAATTTTAGGGTCTTCAATCTTTCTTCGTAAGGAAGATTTCTAATGCTATGTATTAATTTAGTCATTCTACGCTGAATGTTTTCTAACGAATTTATGTCCATTCTGTAATATGGAGACCAGAACTGAGCTGCGTAATCTAGGTGAGGCCTTACTAATGATGTATAAAGCTGTAATATAACCTCTGGACTTCTGTTGCTAACACTTCTTGATATAAATCCCAGTAATCTATTTGCCTTATTACGTACGCTTAGGCATTGCTGTCTTGGTTTAAGGTTGCTGCTTACCATCACCCCCAAGTCCTTCTCGCAATCTGTATGGCTAAGTTCTACGTTATTTAACTTATAAGTGCTTGGGTTATGGACACTCCCGAGCTTCAGAACCTTGCATTTATCTACATTGAACTGCATCTGCCACTTTTCTGACCACGAATTAAGTTTGTCTAAATCTTCCTGAAGTTCTATGACATCTATGTTTGAATCAATTATCCTACCTATCTTCGTGTCGTCGGCGAATTTGCTCATATCACTAGTAATTCCCTCATCAAGGTCATTGATATATATTATAAATAACAATGGGCCTAAGACTGATCCCTGTGGAACACCACTTGTTACAAGTCCCCATTCGGATTTAACCCCATTTATGCACACTCTCTGCTTCCTATTGGTGAGCCATGACTCGATCCATGACAGCACTTTTCCCCCAATGCCATGAGCTGCCACTTTCTTTAATAGTCTCTGGTGCGGTACTCTATCAAAAGCCTTACTAAAGTCTAAATAAACAATATCGAATTCTTTATCGTGATCAACAGCCTCAAAAGCTTTACTGAAGAAGGTTAATAAATTAGATAGGCAGGAACGGCCCCTCGTGAATCCATGCTGGGTATCATTAATCAAATTATGGTTATCTAGATGGCTTCTAATAATATCAGCTATAATTGACTCTAGTAATTTGCCTACAATTGAGGTCAGGCTTATTGGGCGGTAGTAAGGTCAGAGAAGGCCTGCAGCAGGTCAGAGAAGGCCTGCAGCAGGTCAGAGAAGGCCTGCAGCAGGTCTTCTGGCCCACCTGAGGTAGTATATAACTGACAGAATATACCAGCAAGTATGCTGGTATATGTGGTGGTTTACGGCATTTTACTGAGAGCACGTTTTGCCCATCAGGGACTTTACCGACCAATGAAGTCGCTAGTGAGCGAAACATCTCAATAAATCGCACATGGAGATAAATGGTATAAAATACTGACACGAAGGAAAGATAAACACAAATGCAGGTCTGTCCATGCAGGTCCGTCCATGCAGGTCCGTCCATGCAGGTCCGTCCATGCAGGTCCGTCTCAAGTCCAACCTACTCGGCATTCTCCACCTGACTCTCCACAGCATACATAAGGGGGATTACCAATAGACCCCTGGCTGTCTTCAAGAAGACGCTGGACAGGTATCTAAAGTCAGTACCTGACCAGCCGGGTTGTGGTTCGTACGTTGGTTTACGTGCGGCCAACAGTAACAGCCTGGCTGATCAGGCCCTGATCCACCATGAGGCCTGGTCACAGACCGGGGCGCGGGGGAGTTGACCCCCGAAACCCACTCCAGGTATACTTCTGTTCTTTAATAAGTTCTCTACCGTGTCGGTTTCTAACTACGAATTGATCTAATTTGAGTTGTTGCGAGTTTTCTTGTGGTTAAATATTCTAGCGTCTTATTTATGCCTGTTTTGTCTTCGTACACAGCAAGTATGTCACTCTTTATTCTACGACGTTTAAGAAAGTTGAAATTAACGCACTGTCTTGCTAGTTTTAGGACTGGCTCGCCGTTGGTTCGAACCCCTATTCTTTCTGATAGTCATCATGACTCGTGAAATAACGCGGATGAAAAAAAAAAAAAGAAACAACGGAACAGGTGGGGTTTGAATTCATGGCGAGTCGTAAAACTCCAGGCCAGTGCGTAAGCCACTGGACACTGACCTGGGGTTTTACGACTCATTCGCCATGGATTCAAACCCCACCCGTTCCCTGGTTTGGTTTGTTTCTAATAGTTGTTTGCAGTCCTGTTATTACGAAGTATTTCGCGAGTTAGGTTTCAGTTTAGTGCTTTTAGTTTATATTGGTAGTGTTACATGCCACACAGGCGCCCCGGCACTCGTGCCCAGAGTCGGCGTTAGTCCTAGGCAGAGCCGAGTGTGTTGAGTTTTGGGAAGAGCTGCTCCATCATCGATAACACCGGACTGACGACACTAGCTACGCGTCGCTGACAGTAGTTACCGTATTTTCCGGCATATAAGATGCACGACAGAAATATCATAACTGTAAATCAGTAGTTATATTGAAGGGTTAATTACTCTCTTATTTTACATTAAGCGTAACCTCAAAGCCTATCGTTGACTCTAACCTTGAACATATAAGGCGCAAGGCGATTTTTCAAGACTTTTCATGGGAAAACAAAAGACGCGCCTTATATGCTAGAAAATATTGTAACTGATGCATCACTTTCGTACAAGATTTGTCTGGCACCTGTCCGCCATACAGCCACTGGTACCCAGATTGCATGACGGCAGTCATTCATCCCCGGCCATAGGGATATAGCCACCGGAGCCGCTTAGTTTTATATCATCCAGTTTTACGTCACTCACCCTCCTTCGTGTCAGTGAGCAAGTAATCATCTGAGAAAGACCCAAGTCAGGACGCCGTTCCTGACGAATACAACAAACAAAATCTTCATAGGAAATTTTCTGATACTAGGGATTAACTGTGTCAATATTCTGAACAAGTTTTCCAACGCAGGTATATTGTACGAACAGTTCTCTAAGAAACACACATATATAACTTTGTGAAAGGTGTAGTATTAACAGGACGTACCAAACATGTTTGACTACCGAGTCTTAAAACGGACCAAGATCAAGTTGGCTAAAATTTTGGAGATAGTTTAACTGCGCTACCGTGACTGATAACTGTTGATTGTAAACAACTCCACCTGTGTAAGTCCTCTTGCTTAAGGATGAGTCGAGCCTCCCTCAAATTCATGAATCGGGATTACTGTTTCTTGTACTTTGGTGCGGACAGTATACACTGCTGTCTTGGCTTAGAATGTCTGCCTGGTTTAGGCTTTCTCACAACCTATATGATGAAGATCTTTTTTTTTTTACGTAGAATTAGAACCTTACACTTGTGTAAGGTTCAGCACCCTGACTGCAAAACGAGACTTAAACATAATATTCTTTCCAGGTGAGCAGTTCTTGCAAGGTTTCTCTGGCGTCGCATCACCTGCAGCTCATCAGGTCAACATGGAGCCAGTTAAGAGACCAATATTATTGCAACATTTTACAAGTGCAGTAAAAAAAAAAACTTACGTCTTCAGGATTGCTCAGTGAAGCGTGAGTCCGGATATCAATTTTAGAAAGATGCAGATGTGTGAGGTCAGCACGGGTTTAGTCCTTCCCCGTTGTGACCTTTAGTGTCACCGTCACTTCCGCTCTCCAGCGGAAGGAATAAAACAACGTTTACCTAGGAGGATTAGCTTGACAAGTGTTTATGAAAATCTGGTATATAATACATAAGAACTTAAGAGTGGAACACTACGGTAGGTCTAATGGCTCAGATACAACCACCCACACACTCTCATATACCCGCCCAACCTATATTGAAAATTACTTATTAAAGTTCTTGCATTAGTGACTCTACTGGGAGGTTTTTTTTTCCAGTCATCTGGCAAGCTGTGGATAAAGTTGCAGTATTTTATTATGAATATGTTTGGAGTGAACAAGGTCGCAGGACCGAAATATTTTCAGAATAAAATGCCCCAAATGTTTCTTCACGTGTCATGGATGACTGTTGTTGCTCCCACTGTTCTAACTTACCTGGTTACACACTCTAGTTTACAGATAACTCATAAAACACTGTAAAGCCAACCCACTCTTTGTTCTCTCTCACCTAGTTACACAGCCTAACCTAAAACTAACGAAACAGCTGGAAAATGTTGGAGGGAATTGTTTCAAATTTACTCAGCTGTCTCACCACTATGGCGGGAGTCATGGTAGACGTTGAAACATACCCCAATGGAAACCAAGGGTAAAACACTTAAAATAATGTATATGTATGACTAAATAAGCATGAAGGGTCTGATCTTTTTAGAGCATTGAGGGGACTAGAGCTACAGCACGCCACAGCCATGCCGGTGTTGGATTTATCTGTAAAAACTTACATGTGTGGTCACAGTGATAGCCCATGCTGACATTCCTGTGATGCATAGAAATATACCTAGTTGGAGGAATTTCTTTAGGCTGGCATGGTCTAGTGGTTAACACACTGGCCTGCGAGTTTTAGGACTCGCTCGCCATGGGTTCAAGCCCCACCCGTTCTGTTGCCCGTCTTTAAGCATAAAGGGAAGTACAACAAACACCTATCTTTCATTAAGAGGGAATTTAATAAATTCCTCCGAGCTGTTCCTGATCAACCGAGCTGTTGGTGCCTACGCCCAACTACGTGCAGCAAATACCAATTAACCCCAGGCCCTTAACTAAGAAGCTTGTTCTGAGACCGACCCGCGGAGCGATGACCCTCGAACCATCACCAGGTAATATTAAAATGGTATAAAATACCGACAGGTTGTTAGGTAAGACACATATGCAACAGTTAGGTATCTTTATTTCGAAACGTTTCGCCTACACAGCAGGCTTCTTCAGTCTAGTACATAAAAGTTGTTATACATTGTTTCAGACTATGGAAGAAATACTCTTCTCCAGGCTGAGGGACTGACCACCTCAAGGGTGATGGACTGATTACATCGTCTTCACATCTCTTCTGCTTCTACCAATTTTTCTATACTCGACTGAAGAAGCCTCGAAACGTTTCGAAATAAAGATACCTAAGTGTTGCATATGTGTAACTAACAACCACCAGGTAACACCTGGTGTGTAGACAAGCACTAGTGAGGCGGCAGTACACTGAAATGTGTATATCGTTGAGGCGTGTATATACCTTAGTGTATAAAGCTCAGACAAGTATATCTCAGTGTATATTCACAGTGTGTATGTAGTGATATCTCACTGTATATACACTGAGAGGTGTATATCAGTATATATATACAGAGAGGTGTATATCAATGTATATAGCAGACGTGTATATGTCAGTGTATAAACACCGAGGGGTGTATATCTCTGTCTGTATACATATGGGAGTTTAACCCCTATTAAAAAAAAAGGAAGGTGTACTTCATGTTAGTGTAGAGATGAATTACGGTACCATGATGTTGATGAAGAGCTCTTGATCCGAGAAACTGGAGTTACCCTCCTCTTTTATCACACTGATGCGCTTCGTAGAGATAAAAATAGGGTTTTAAATCTAACCGAGTAACTAACTGAGAATATAAATGAGGATATAACTAGATTTCTTTTTCAACACTCCGGCCGTATCCCACCGAGGTAGGGTGACCTAAAAAGAAAAAACTTTCGTTTTTCTTTTTAAATTTAGCAATTTATACCGGAGAAGGGAATAATAATTAGATATAAGGTAAATCTTACGAACTTCTGCTTAGCATTCAGTACACATTACTTCCCCATGTGCTTTCTAATAGTTTTTAATACCGTAATATTTCCTGTCCAACATGAGGGCTGGTCTGAGACCGGGCCGTGGGGAACATAGTCTCCAGAATCACTAACAGATAGATATTAACCGTGGTGGAGGAGAGGCTGGTGGAGGAGCTGGTACTGGAGGAGGTGATGAAGAGGTAAGCTGGATCTTCGTGGGAGACTAGAGATGTTGAGGAAGACCGGATGATCAACATCACTGAAGCGAACCACTCGCTGCATGTTAAAGCAATGTTGATCCTCTGAGCCAGCTAACTCAGGCCGGAAGTAGTAGTAGTTCATGCTGCACAACAACACCTGCAACACACGTCAGTCTCAGTAACGCCTGCAACACACGTCAGATTCTCAGTAACACATGCAACACACGCCACATGTCAGATTCTCAGTAACACATGCAACACACGTCAGATTCTCAGTAACACATGCAACACACGTCAGATTCTCAGTAACACATGCAACACACGTCAGATTCTCAGTAACACATGCAACACACGTCAGATTCTCAGTAACACATGCAACATACGTCAGATTCTCAGTAACACATGCAACACACGCCACATGTCAGATTCTCAGTATCATATGGCACATGTCAGATTCTCAGTAACAACTGCAACACACGTCAGGTCATCAGTAATAACTGCATCACACATCAGGTCGTCAGTAACAACTGCAACACACATCATGTCGTCAGTAACAACTGCAACACACCTCGGTATTGTACGCCATCAGTGGTATTGTTTAATTATGAAAAAATCATTAAAATCTACAATTTCAGCCACTTTTAAGAATATATTAATTTTAGTGGACAAAATTAATATATAGGGAGGGGTAGCTCCAGTTTCTTGGATGAAGAGCCCTTCACCATTGAGAGGAACCACACACATCTGTCATTCATCCACTAAGTTAGTAATGGGTATCATCAGCTGACATTAGTGTAAGTAAATGTGTGCTGTGTCAGCAGAATTATGCTGACACCTTGCATCACTTAGTAGCTGACGCCTCCAGAGAGGGTCCTGGACGCCGGTCACCAGCTCTTGGTCCACAGAATTGGATATGATCTCCCTTCTTCCTGGGAGGGAACCTGATTGTCCCCCATCCCCTCCAGACGTTGCATGAACCCTACGGGTTTAGCGCCCTCTCTCCATGAATGCAATAATAATAATTAATATTATTATTATTATTATTATTATTATTATTATTATTATTATGTGGTTAGTTGTTTGAAACGTCCAGTAATTTTTGAGATTGCAGTCTCATAAATAAATTTTAGTCTCGTTAATAAATTAAAAAAATTCCAATTGTTATGACGTTGTATAATATCCAATCAAAATATTCTAACTGCCTCTTGTAAGTAACTCGTGTACTAAGAGCGTTGAGGTCCAGTTCCTGGACCCAGTATGTGCCTCTGAATTCTTTTGACTGCTCCACAGGTGTTAGGGAGTGGGACTCAGGATAAATATTAAATTCAAAGAATAAAAGCAGGTGTTCAAGTCTAACGGGTGTTAGAAAATACACAGTTAATACTGTTAGAGAACAAGACAGGTGTTCGGGACACACTGCTGATGTAACTAAAAAACACTCACAGAGCACACTACTGATGTAACTAAAATAATACTCACAGAGCACACTACTGATGTAACTAAAATAATACTCACAGAGCACACTACTGATGTAACTAAAATAATACTCACAGAGCACACTACTGATGTAACTAAAAAACACTCACAGAGCACACTGATGTACCCAGTCTTCTTTACTAAAACTCACAGACATATGGTCGGAGTAGAAGTTGTGGAAGTGGAAGGTGAGGTTGTGGGGTTGTTTGAAGAAGATGAGACAGGTGTAGGGGTGATAGAGGGGAGCGTCGGGGAAGCCTTCAGGGCAAATGAACCCCACAGTAGGCAGAACCGTGCTGTCCACCTGCACTGTAGAGTTGCAAGGGGTGCACCTCACCCCTGCAGCGTCCGTGTGAGGTCCCAGAGTTATCACTAGAACCAGCGTCCACCATGTTATACACAGAGGGACAAGCTCGCCCATGGTTGCCCTTACGCGTGCCCTTGAACTTGTGTGGAGCCACAGTTGATCCTCCCTCACTCGTGGCCAAGGCCTTGTCATCACCGTACAATGTTTTTGACTGACTCGCAGGATGGGTATGAGGTGCATAACACGTTATCAAATCATCAGCGTTATGCGATAAATAACGTTGTAAGTGTCAAACTAAACATACTTCAAATTATTTATGTCAAACATGTATTTATTATCAGAAATATCATGTATATAGTAAACGTTCAATATTTGGACTGGGGAAGGTGACTTATTGAAAAAATTCATTAGTATGTTTTTGCACCATACTCAGGTACCGATGGGAGATATTCCTCATGTACTTAGAGTGGCGGTAAGTATAATCCAGTCTTTAGGCTCATGGTGGTGGCTCAGTGCTTGCAACTGACGTAGATAAAGGCAGGTGTGTGGCGTGTGGGAGAGCATGTGGCGTAAGGTATTACCTCAGCGCTGCTACAGACATACTGAACAGCGCTGAGGCTGCAGAACAGCTCCGACGCGCTCCAGAGCACCGTGTTGCCAGCCTACTTTAGTATACCTTCACTTCATGTTTTACTTATCATCTGCTTGAGGCTCCTCATCCCACATGCTAAGATTCTGAAAAGTTTATTACAGATATTGTGATGTCTGCTTATGGTCTGCTGGCGCAACGGACGCGAGGTTAATGTTTTATGATCATTACAATACCGTTAAATTTATAAATACACGTTATATATTGGAAATATCGGCTTCTTGTTACCCCTCACTAATTGTTTGGATTATGGTCGATGAGTTAACTAGGCAAGGCTGTACAACAACTTGGATTGTATACATTCAGTAGCTGCGCATTACGCTTGTGATTGTCTGGAGCCAATCCTCTCTTCACACCCCGATTGAAATGCAACACAAGATTTATCCTTCCTGATCCTAGTGAAGGACTCGATTCAAGAAATTTGGATGACGTACTACGTGTTTAATTGGTCATAAAGAATAGTCACAACACCGTGACTGAAACAATTCACTAAAACCTGCACTTTGGAGAGAAATATGTGACGACGTTTCTGTCCATCCTGACCACTGTCAGATCATAGCTGACTTGTGACTTGACAGATCAAAACGTCGTCATAAGGTTGTTTCCTAAGTGTGGGTGTTTGGTGAATTTATTTGATCATATTTATCGGGAGATATTCTCCAAAATCTGAAGGAAGCCTCCAACATCCTTATTCCTAAACGAAGACACAAATACATCCAGCTGTCTCACGTCTTGCTGTGGTAATGTTCAAGAGAATATTCTCTACACTGGCAGGAAGTGGCGTACCTTGATGACAGTACAAGGGAAAGACAGATAACTGAACACTTTAAAGAGTCCACAACAAAGCTATCAGCTGCAATGGACTATTTACTGTTACCTTGTTCAGGGACTATCAACTGTTATTTAGATGGTTGAAGCAAAGATAGTAAAGCCGAAGGCTCTCTCCCCACCTTCCTCTCCTTCCGACCACTGCCTTCGTGACAGGTGAAAAAATATACCATACCATATTGAAAAAGGCATGGAATTTTTAGGAAAGATAGGAGTGGATGGGAAAAAAAGCAGTGTGAAACTGGCTACATTCTAAGGGGCTTTCCTCAGTCCCCTGATATTTAATATCCTGATGAACAAACTTGTCAGATCTGTCTGTCCTGATGGTGTAGTCAGTGAATGGGAGGTTATATTGTGAGAGTATGTGAAAACGTGTATGGGGTTGTGGAGGCGTGTGTTGTGTGAGGGAGTGTGTGGGGTTGTCAGGGCGTGTGTGTACTGTGAAGGCATGCGTAGTGTGAGGGCGCGTGTAAGGTTGTGTTCGAGGGCGTGTGAAAGGGCGTGTGTGAGCGCATTTGTAGGGACATCAGCTGTCAATTTGCAGTGTGATAAACTTAAATGCTGATAAACGTCAACTTTGTCCAGAGGTAAGTGACCTCATGGACATTCTTCCGCTGCGTCTTATCTTAAGTTTAACAAACCTTATGACAAACTTGTGCACTCAGTTATTTTTGGCTTCGGAGGGTCGATACCTGGGTCATGGTTCCGTTTCTTGACTATTCGTAGTCACAGTATTTCTCGCCCCAATCATATAGACAGCCACAACAACCGCTCAGCCACACTAACAGCTGCCCTAGCCTCTACTCAACCTCACCAACAGCCACTCAGTCACACTAACAGCCACTCAGCCACACTAACAGTCATATCAACAACCACTAAGCCACACCGACATGAGATGTTACCAGTCATAGCGTTATGAAAGTCGGTTTCATAAACTCGACTGTGTGGTGTCATGTAAACACAAGCAGGAAAAGTAGTGAGCCTTTACCATCAACTCAGCAGCGGACGTGACCAGTAGTAATCTGACCCCAGCATGTCACTACTGGTGGTGTGACCGACTCTTAACTTCAAGCATAAGTAAATGAAATACTACCCAGTTAATGAGTCCAGCGTAGGGAAGCCAGTGGTCGCTGCTGCCATGGTCCACTTTAGTGCCACTCAGACCATCGAGTCCAGCATGGGTAAGTCAGTGGTAGGTATTGCCTTGACCCACGTAGATGAAAATGGCACAGGTAAAAATGGCATAAGTGAAAATTAGGAAAAAATGACACACCTAAGTTAATCTAATAATATTGGTAGAATTACCGACAACATGTTAAGTAAAAGGACACAAATGCAACTAATGTGACATCTTATTGTGGCAACGTTTCGCTCTCCAGGAGCTTTCTCAAGCCGTAACGGCTTGAGAAAGAAATCATCATGCCTAACATAATCTAGCCAGCATCCATACCTAGTCTAATCAGCATCTATACCTAATTTAATCGAAAAATGGAGACAGTAATTTCTTGCACTTGGCAGGAAGTATAACACCTTTTAGGAACGAGGAAGAGTCATATATGTGCTGGAGGTCCATTAGGCAGTGAGTAAAAGAGAAGAGGGTAAAGCAGATGGAGCGATAGTATTGATACATGTTAAAAGCAGGTGGAGATATAGTTTTGAAGTGGTCAGAAGATTTGGCAGAGAACATGCATAGTTCCCTGGTATAAGGATAAAAGGTGATAGCAGAGAGTATAAGAATTATGAGCGAATGAGCCAGTTGCGTATACAGAGTAAAGTGAATGGTAGAATTATTTATGAATTTTTTTTGGTAACACAGAAAAGGATTACAAAGAAACAATGATGTTTTAAGAAGGGTAAAGGGATGTGTAGACCAAGCATGTAAGTGAGCATTATTTATATAAAGGTACTGAACTCTTCATTACATTTAAGAATTCAAATAAGGTGAGGAGGAGAAATGTGGCAGATTTTGGAAATATATGGAATAGACGGTAGGTTATTTAAAGTAGTAAAGAGGTTTAAAGTGGATAGCGAGGCACAGGGTTAGGGTAAGAGAGAGGGTGAAAATTTGCCTTGGCAGGGAGTATATCACCATGGTTGTTTAATAAATTTATTTATGAATGCTGGTGTGTTAGGGAGAGCCGTGGGACTGAATGATAAAAAGGTAAGTAGTGCACTGAGGCATCGATGACGAAAAAGAACTATATCCATGGAGGCAAGAGGGGGTGAAGGAAGGGCTGTGAGTGTTGCAGTGTTGAGGATGGTGACAGTAGAAATGTTGTGTTTGAGGGCAATGTATGGCGTGAACATTATGCAGACAATTATGAGTTCTAAGATTAGAAAAAAGGTCTGGAGTAATCAAAAATATTTTTCAGGGGGCTGAGGAGGGGTTGTTGAGGCGTACTGAGAATTTGGAGAGGATAATGATAAATAGGATAACTAGGAGGGCGTATAACTCTCGAGTGGTGAGAAACAGAGGTAGGGTTCGGCCTAGGAAATATTGGAGGGAGCGGGTAAAGTAGGTTTTTAGTGCTGTGGATGCGTTAGATGGGAGAGAGTGGAAGCAAGTGGTTTTTATGGTTTGTCGTGCTGTTGGCGTTTGAGTAAGGTATCATTTACGTAGGGATTCAAGGAAACCGAGTAGCTGTACTTGAGTCCTGGTGATAGGAAGTACAGTGCCTGCACTCTGAAGGGGTGAGGATGTTGCAGTTGGAAGTGTCTCTTGAGCTGAGATGTCTGCGCCCTCCTGGCGAGACAATGAATGAGTAAGAATGAAGATGTTTTTCTTCGTCAGGTCCTGCTGCCTCGATGACACACTTTAAGGAAAGGTAGTGAAACTGAAATTAGTTTTAATATTTAACCAGTGCCTTGAAAAGATCAACCTCCTGGTAGCTGAAGTATGTTCAAGGCATATTCCTCTAAGAAAAAAGAAGAGAAGAAGTAAACAGGAGAGAGAGAGAGACGCTCCCTATACAGGAGAAGACGAAGAATCACTGAGCTTCTCAAGAATGCCGGACTATCTGAATCACGGAAGGAAGCGCTAACCAGGGAAGTGGAAAATATTGAGCTAAAGTTAAAGGACTCATAAAGGATCCAGAAGAGTCAAGAGGAGCTAAAAACGATTAGTGAAATTGAAAGAAATTCAAAATATTTCTTTTCATATGCCAAAATCAAGGCAAAAACCATTTCTAGTATAGGGCCCCTGCTCAGACAAGACGGATCTTACACAGATGACAACAAAGAAATGAGTGAGATACTGAAATCTCAATATGACTGTGTTCAGCGAACCACTAATCCGTCTAAAGATAGACAATCCAAACAATTTTTTCATGAATGAGCCTCAAAACCCTGCCAATGTATGCCAAATTTCTGATATAACCATAACTCCTCTAGACTTTGAGAAAGCCATCGACGACATGCCCATGCGCTCAGCCCCAGGCCCAGACTCGTGGAAAACTGTGTTCATTAAGAACTGCAAGAAACCCCTCTCACGGGTCCTAAGTATGCTATGGAGAAGGAGCTTAGACACAGGTGAGATTCCACAGTCACTAAAAACAACGGATATAGCCCCACTCCATAAAGGTGGCAGCAAAGCAGTAGCTAAGAACTATAGACCAATAGCTTTAACGTCTCATATCATAAAAATCTTTGAAAGAGTTCTAAGAAGCAGGATAGCAAACCACCTGGACTCCCAAAAATTGCACAACCCATGGCAACATGGTTTCAGAGCAGGTCGCTCCTGCCTCTCGCAACTGCTAGACCACTATGATATGGTCTTAGATGCTCTGGAAAACAAACATAATGCAGATGTAGTATACACAGATTTTGCAAAAACCTTTGACAAGTGCGATCATGGTGTAATAGCACACAAAATGCGAGCTAAAGAGATGACTGGCAAAGGGGGCTCTGGTGGTCCGGGGGCTAAAGCTCTCGCTTCACACGGCGAGGGCCTGGGTTCGATTCCCACCCAGGGCAGAAACATTGTGCGTGTTTCTTTACACCTGTTGTCTATGTTCCCCATCAGTAAAATGGGTACCTGGGTGTTAGTCGACTGGTGTGAGTCGAATCCTAGGACACTGACCTAATCTGCCCGAAATGCTCAGCATAACAAGGGACTTTCTATATAGTAGTATGTCACTGATGTCAGCTAGGCCTGTATACAATGTACATGTACTTGTAGTAAATAAAGATATTATTATTATTAAGTAGGCAGGTGGATCTTCAAGTTTCTAACCAATCGAACACAAAGAGTAGTGATAAACAGAGTTAAATCGGATGCTGCCATAGTGAAGAGCTCTGTCCCACAAGGCACAGTACTCGCACCTATCCTGTTCCTCATTCTCATATCTGACATAGACAGAGATGTAAACCATATCACTGTATCATCCTTTGCAGTTGATACTAGGATCTGCATGAGAGTGTCATCCATTGAGGACACGGCAAATCTCCAAGAAGATATAAACCAAATTTTCCAATGGGCAACAGAGAACAATATGATGTTCAATGAAGACTAATTCCAACTACTCCGTTATGGAAAACTGGAGGAAATAATAGCTAGGAATGAGTATATTACAAACTCTAATCACACAATAGAGTGGAAAAGTAATATGAAGGACCTGGGTGTGGTAATGTCCGAAGACCTCACCTTCAAGGACCACAACAATGCCACTATCACATCTGCGAGGAAACTGATAGGATGGATAATGAGAACATTCAAGACAAGAGATGCTAAGCCAATGGTGATCCTTTTTAAATCACTTGTTCTCTCTAGGTTGGAATACTGCTGTACATTAACATACCCATTCAAGTCAGGTGAAATTGCAGATCAAGAGAATGTTTAGAGAACCTTTACTGCATGTATAAGTTCCATCAAACACCTTAACTACTGGGAACGCCTGGAAGCACTAGACTTATATTCACTGGAGCGCAGGCGAGAGAGATATACCATAATCTACACCTGGAAGATTCTGGAGGGACTGCTCCCTAATATGCACACAGAAATCACTCCATACGAAAGCAAAATACTTGGCAGACGGTGCAACGTACCCCCAGTGAAAAGTAGGGGCGCCACTGGTACACTAAGAGAAAACACAATAAGTGCCCGGGGCCCAAGACTGTTCAACAGCCTCCCACCAGCCATAAGGGGCATTACCAGTAGACCCCTGGTTGTCTTCAAGAGGGAGCTGGACAGATACCTAAAGTCAGTGCCAGATCAGCCAGGCTGTGGTTCGTACGTTGGACTACGTGCAGCCAGCAGTAACAGCCTCGTTGATCAGGCCCTGATCCACCGGGAGGCCTGGTCATAGACCGGGCCGCGGGGGCGTTGATCCCCGGAATGCCCTCCAGGTAGACTCCAGGTAAATTGTGTAGGCCTGTGATGTGCTGGGTTCTGGCCACCCCGAGCTTAATAACTGGGTTGAATTTTAACACGACGTCCGATTCCGAACTCACGATTACTTTATGCATTCATGTCCAGTTCATTAACTTTGTTTAGAGTTAGGCTTAGTTATGCTCGGTTTTATAATGTTTTGCTTGGTTAAGTTAACTTTGGTTTGATATAACATGGTTTCAGTTACTTTGCTTTGGTTATGTTAGGAGTTTGGTTAGAGGAATTAAAGATTACGTCACTTTTGTCACGTACGTCAACATTTCTCATAGTGATGGCTGTGTGCGAGTACTTTTGTTTAGTTATAACTTCAAATATTTAATGTGACTTTTTGTCTCTATTTCAAGTTCTTAATAATAACCTATCGTCATAGACAGGTCTCAATGTCTGCTGTTTCAGGGATCATTTAAACTCTAAAGTAAAAATAAGGACGACTTCAAAGCTTGTTAAGCCAAGAAACAATATCCACAAGAAATCCAAGATTAGACGGGGTGCCAGGAACTGTGGTTCCGAAAATATGCTTAGTATCTAACAAAGACTGCACCTGGAATCGGCACCTCCATGAATTCCTGAAGGTAAGTGTTACCAGTTAGATGAAGCAGCGGGAGTTGGCAATGAATGAAAACAATATTGTTCACAATGTTGCAGTTGGTAATATTGCGGAACCGAACTTAAATACCACACAAAGTGATGTGTGGCGCTCCGGTGCAGATATGATGCTAACATGCAGGGAAAGAGAATAATTCAAGACTGCCCAACACCATGTTTCAGCTGCAAGATCCCAATTCTTTTTGAAAGACTTGGATGAAGAAGGCTGCCACGGGAAGCACTTCCATGGACACAGAACTATGATTGACCGTACTGAGTTGAAGAACACTGTGTTTCCAAGGTATTTTCGAGCAGAACCTGGATTCGGATTAAGAGTTATGCTTGTGATCAACGAAACCATTAATAATCTTGTTACGTTATCCATTGTCGTAAACTGTTCATCTAGTCAGTACAAGACGTTCACTGGAGCTGTACTTATTTGTCGTCTTCAAGAGTACACTTTATCTCTGTGATGATAGGAATGCTTTCTCTTGGGAGAAGCAATGAATCACGTTTGAATGTCAGAAATCATCAGTACCTACCTGGAGCTCTCAAATTTCTGATTGGAATGATGTCCCATGGTCCATCATATGATACAAACCTGGAAGAGCAACAACCACCGATCAGCATTGTTCAGCTGTAATCTGAAGATAAAATAAGTCACATTTCAAAGGGAACACAGTTACCTACATATATTGATCTCTACGTCTCTTCACTGCTCAGAGGCTAAAACACTGTGGACAGACTTGCACAGCTTTGTCTCTCAGTCAACTTCAACCGTGTTCAGAATCTCTAGTGAATGCTCAAGATAAGGTGTGTTTATATCTATGTGCCCTTGACTGCTTACTTTAATGCCTTTATCCGGGATTAAACTGTTTGTAATAGGTTGTCTATGGGTGTAATGCTGCCTTAATGGCCTGCAAGCCTAATAAACTAGCCAAGCAGTTCGATTTTTATTTTTAGTATTTGTAATAAATTTAGATGTGTACAGGGCATAATGTACATTTATTACATTTTTTGTATATATTGTACTGTCTTCTATAGGCTGAATAAGAAGATTAAACGAGACCTTGAAAAATTGCACCACTATCTTCTCCAACCGTCAAGGAGATGGCAAATATAGCAATGCAAATCCTCTCAACTTTTAGTTAAATTTATTTGATATTTTCTATTTTTAGCAAGGTTTGGTTAGGTTGCTCTAATAAAATGGGTGCAAAAATGCAATATAAGTTTGTATAAAAGCATATTTTTATCAAATAAAATTATGAACTTCAATCTCTTTTTTACAATTGAAATTTGAAATGTTTAGTTGTCAGGTTTGAAGGCTCAGTGTGTTGGCAGTCTGCAGTTTGCCCGCTCATCAATATCAAGGAATATTTTGAAACCTAAAATTTGGGTAAGATGCACCCACTAAAGATACAAAAAATACTCATATTAGTGAGTGTATACGAGGAGAGTAATTATAATAATTTGTTACTTTAAAAAATAATAAATTCAACATAAAAAATTGATGTTCCTTAAGTGACCTGTTATTGCAGGTTTTAGCGTCATCTCACTCCCAGGAAAGTTAGTAACTGTTATCCAGGATGTGTGTGTGTGTGTGTGTGTGTGTGTACTCACCTAGTTGTGGTTGCAGGGGTCGGAGTCTGAGCTCTTAGCCCCCGAAACTTCACTGGCCGCTGCTAGGTCACTGCTATCATACCTCTTCTTAAAATATGTATGGATCCTGCCTCCTACATCACTTCCCAGAACTATTCCACTTCTGACAATTCTGTGACGAAGAAATAACTGCTCATCCTGTGATTCATCTGAGTCTTCAACTTTCAACTGTGTCCCCTTGTTGTTGTGTCCCATCTCTGGAACATCCTGTCTGTCCACCTTGTCGATTCTTCTCAATGGCTTTATATGTTGTTGTTATCATATCCCCCTGTCTCTCCTGTCTTCCAGTGTTGTCAGATCGATTTCATAACCTCTCATAAATCACGTTAAATAATACTCCATTTATTTTGCACAGCTTCAATAAAAAATAAAAGTATTTTTATAATTTCAGTGAGGATTTAAGTAATCAATCTCCTGAGAAACCACCAACGATGAAATAAAGATTTTTTTCTATTTCATCCTCAAGTTCAACTTGTGGTGACTCACAACTTGTAGTGACTCACAGCGTGACTCACAACTTGTGGTGACTCACAACTTGTGGTGACTGACAGCGCTCTTGAGACCATGTTCAATCTGACATCCTCTGTGGAAGACGAGAGAGTAGTTTTGCATTAATGAGGCAGCGCTAAACCCGTAAAAAAACATACAGCACCAGAGGAAAAAGAGACAATCGCTTCCAAAAAGGAAAGGGTATACATGACTGATAAGCATGAACAAGATGAACAATTAGAAACACATCTGAGTATCTTCATTTGTGGGCGTTTTCGCCCTCCAGTGTGGCACATCAGTGCAAATTCATGGACATAATGGAAAGACTGTAGGAATTATATACGAAGACGAGGTTATCAGTCCCTCAACCTTGGAGGTGATGATGATGAGAGGTTATCAGTCCACTCACCCTTGGAGGTGATGATGAGAGGTTATCAGTCCCTCAACCTTGGAGGTGATGATGAGAGGAGGTTATCAGTCCCTCACCCTTGGAGGAGGTGATGATAGAGGTTATCAGACCCTCAACCTTGGAGGAGTGATGATGAGAGGTATCAGTCCCTCAACCTTGGAGAGGTGATGATGAGGTTATCAGTCCTCAACCTTGAAGTGATG